>OZ021724.1:69254688-69455173 GCA_963978545.1 Linyphia triangularis
CAAAACATCTTTTAACTAGACATGATAGAAAATCAAAAGATTAAGATAACGAAAAAAAAAGTATTTTATGTAGCTTAAGTTATTGGGAAACAATGTTGCGCATAAATGAAAATTTGCTTCTAGTTCTTAATGACAATCTGTCCCTTTATGAATGGAGATTTAAACATGAAAAAGAACATTTTTTAGATATTGCATGAAACGTTCGAACCTGTGGATTTTTTTTATATAATTTATAAACTAAGAGGTTATAAGCTCTTATTAACATTCTACAACATCAATACAGCGATGCTTCAGCAAACAGATTGAAATATTTTCATGGACACAAACACTCAAGAATTAAACCATACTGCGAATTTTTTGGGAAAATTTAGAAAACTCAGCAAAAGCAATTTTTAGTAGTTCGATATAACTTCTAAAGGAGCATTTCTGAGCAAACAACAAACAAACCTCCTATGATTATCAAAAAGAGGGATGTTGTTACAAATGAATGCGATACTATTAAACTCAAAATTAAATTTCTGAATAGTTACTATTAGTTGTATTTATCACAAAATAGCCTAATATTAAGTAGTTTGTTACGTGTCTAATATTTGAAGTACGGCTTTTTAAGTTGTTTGATATATTCACTGAAGCTTTAATTTATACTGCATTTTTAAAAGGCATGCATAAATATTAATCAGACTAAATATATACTATGAGTAAAAAACTATTCGATTTGAATTCCATTTGAATTCATGTGAGATTTTAAAATGTTTGCTTAGGACTAAGTTTTCACCCATTCTCTTTCATACTGCAAACCGGAATTTTCAATGAATAAACTAAAGAATTAGTAGTAAAGAAACTGTATCGAAAATTACCAAGGTTAACAAATTAAATATAATTTTTAAACACTTTAGAACCAAGAATTTTATTTAACTTAAAATACAATCACACAAAGAAATATTTTCCGCCCTACTGAAAAAAGTCAAAGATGTTGTCAGAGTAGAATGTAAAACTTAATTATAGTGACATTACTGCTAGTCATTTTGTGCTCTGTAAAACTGGTTATTCATTTAAAAGAAACCAGTGGTAGATAAAACTACATCTAGGAACGAGGAAACGATAACTATTTTAATTAAAATCTAACATCTTAGTTAATACACAACAAATCTCACTACATTAAATTTCCTCAAAAAATGTGCTTCAAACAATGGCAATTTTCAATTTCCTCCAATTTTCTGGCATTCTGTAAAACTGGTTTTTCATTTGATAGATATTACTCGCAGAGAAAACTACATCGAAGAGTTATGAAATTATATATATCGATTAAAAGCTAACCACATCCCTCTTTATATAAAAGAAATTCATCAAAATATCAAACAAATAACTTTTTTTCGAAAAAGAATTGTAGTTTAAATTATTAAAATATTATTTTAAGCTTTCCCCTTGAGTTACCGTAAAACTGTTTTTTCATTTGATAAACACTACTCGCAATGAAAACGACATTTAGAAGCAAAGAAACGATATCTCTTTCGAAAAACAAAACGATTACTTTATAAATAAAATGCTTTACTGCATTGAACAAAGATATATTTTTTTTTTACGAAAAAAGTTAATTTTAAAAAGAAAGGTACAATTAAATTTAAAGTTAGTATTGTTAACACTCAGAGGAAAATATAAGACTTGAATTTAATATCAAACATAAATGTATCATGTTCTTCTTTCATTCTGTATTTTTCATCAGGATTTTCATTTTTTAGTCATAATTCGAAATGAAAGCCACTCCGAGAAAGAAAAAAAAAAAAAAATAGTTACTCTTTCAATCAAAAGTTAACCAATAACATATAACTTCAATTTTCAACGAGTCATTTTACTACAATTATCAAAGGAAGCTTAGAACTAAAAGTAACTTTGGTTATGCCACATTACCAGTGGAATATAGTCAATAGCTATTTTAAATTGTGAACCATATTTATGGTGAAATGTGTAATCCTTCATTGACTTCTCCATTCATTCCATTCAACTGGTTTTTCATTTGAAATTGAAAGGCGTAAAAAAAATTACAAATAAGAATAAAGAAACGTATAATTTCCATTTATCATAATGTTACCAATTATTTAAAACAAAAATCCACAAACTATTTAATTGTTAAAATTATATGACTCTAACATAAATAATGCTAAATTGATTGTAAATTACAATCATGTCAAAAGGCAAAACTTGACTTTCATTGGATAATCAATTTTCATTAATTTTTTACGCAAGGTAGGGGTCGAGAAACAGTAAGGATGAGAGGGTACATTTCTACAAATTTATCTTTACAATTTCTGACTCGATTCATATTTTTTATAACAATTTAGCCATCATTAATTTTTACCACTTCCCATCATAATCACTAGTTCAAATGTTGAAAAGACATTTAAATTTTATTGAAATCTACTTTGAAATTTGTCTCAAATGCAGCAATGAAAGCTACCACTATCATAATAAATGAAGTTTTAAACAATTAATTGAACATTTAAATGCAAAATTTGTTGTTCTATTACATAAGCAATAGTAACTCTTATTTGGATGCAATCAATGCCAGAAATTATTTTGATAGGATATTTATTTCATACTGAAACAATAGAAAACAAGGCTGCTTACCGCCCCCATTTAAAAGTTATAGTTCATTAAATTAATAAAAAATGAATATTGAATTTTTTGTTAATCAGTATGTATTTGACTATCAAACTTAGCAAGAAAAACTGTTACTGAATATCTAAGTTCCAAGCTATATTTCAATTTGCAATCAAGATAGGAACTTTTCAAAGAGTTACTATATAAGCATTGTTCCTATAAATTTTGAAGTACCTGAGATTGTAATATTCGATTGACTTCATAATATAATGATACCAAGTTCAAAAATAAAGGAAGAGTGCAAAACATGAAGCTTCTTTTAAACGGATTTTCTTTTCATTATTTTTGATTTTATATGATAAAAAATGTAAAACGCCAATGAAACATTGTCTCATAAAATCATAAGAGATATTTTTTATTTATTTCTTATAATAACTTTAATTTTTAAAATTGGATTGAATGACTTTCTGAGAATGTAGACAGTCTCGGAAACAAAAGCACTCATAAACTTAACTAAAACCTTTCCAGTTAAATTAAAGAGTTTTCTCTGTAAACTAAATTTCAAAATGGACAAATAAAAGTTATTGGGTAATACTTTTTAGTGTTCTATTTTTATAACTTTAGCGATTTTAATTCAATTGACAAGTTTTTTTTAAACTTAATTTCCGTATATGGCCAAAAAAAACTTAGTGTGACGCGAAAGCTGTTCCACAAACTAAACCGTAATCATTCCATTTCAATTTAGACAGATTTTTTTTTTTACTTTAGAATTATAAAGCCCCGTCTGAGAAAGCTTCCATTAAATTAACTATAACTATTTAAGTTTAATTGGCAAGATTTCTCTGGAAGCTCCATTTCAGAATGCTAGAAATTCTATAAATTTGAGACACAAAAATGCATTAACGTTTCATTGTTCTTATAAAGTACTAATTTATGAAAGAATTTAAATTATAGATAAAAAAATCAAATAAAGTTTTCTTAAATATTCACAGATATTTTTTTAAACAAATCTTTTAATTTAGAGAGTCGCTTTGAATTTTCGAATTAATTAAAGCATATTGATTTCATGTATAGTGAACAATATTTATACTTAGATTCTATTAAAATATCTGAAATTGCAATATATAAATTTAGTTTAAGTTTCTAGAGGAATGAACCCGGGAGTCTGGTAATATGGAATGCCGATGTTTTTCCTTCTTTAAGGACTTTTCAAAGGTAGTAATCATTCGAAAAATATATCCAAGATTTTAAAGTTCCAAATAACGAAGTCTGAAGCCTTCCATAAAAAGGATTCGAAATAATGGGTCTTTAAAATTAACCTTCAAAATTTTCTATAGGTCAAAACATTTCTGTAATAAATGTACAAACACAAAATTTCAATGCCAAAATCAGCAATAATTCCCCGAAATAATCGAACTATTTTATTTAAAATTACCACAACGCTATACACACAATTACTCCCTCCCGCTTCCTCGCCACACTAAAAAGAATCAGCAATCACGTGAGGATTTGTTTGACACCCGAATGAAGACGATAAGGAGAAAAATGAATCCTGGCGGAAATGGAAAAATAAAAAGCGTGTCGAATCGATAGGAATTGCATCAAGTGAAGCAAAACTTATGCACGCTTTTATGCAGGGGGAGCGATCAATACGGTCGATCAATTCACATTTTGTTGACTCTCGGGGCCACAGACGGATCGATCCCTTCCTTCTCTAAACAACATTCTTCTTTTGACTGAGTCCCTGTACCTGGCGGGATGATGGAACTGGGACGCGGTGTCACGCTGCGGCACCGCCTCCGCTATGCGCATTGCGACTTTTACGACGACCCACACATACTGGGAAGGGCAGCATCTCGATCTTATGTTTCCTACACACCCTTCTTCATATCATTAGCATAGCATCTTGAAAAGGATCGTCAGGTTTTTAACCCCATAGACCTTATGAAATATTTTTAGAAACACAATGGAATAATGCTTCAAAATGTAAATGAAACTTGTGCCAGATACTGAACATTAATGCATCCAATTTGAATACTATAATTTAATATAAATCACCATTTTAATTCTTAAATAAGAAGGGGGAAACCACAGTTTATTGTGTCATATGTATGATAAATTATAAATTGTTTAAATAGGGAAATTTTATATTTTAATTTTTTAATTATTTTATTATTTATTTTATAAATTATTTTATATTTAATTTAGGAATAATTTATATTTAAATGTTAAAAAAAAAAAAAACCACTTCGTTTTGTCTTTGAGTTTCGATTATCAGTTTCTAAAATTATTCTTCAAATAGGTATATAACTTTATAAGTTTGGAAGCATATTTTTTTTCAAAAATATAACAGAACTTCAGTTTGGCAGAAAAATCGGTATTGTTCAATTATGATCAGGTATTGTTCAGTCGTCTAGATCACTTTGAGAGGTATTATTTAGTATGATCAGTGTGTTCATATTTTAGATCACATGATCTACTGACACAACCGTTTTGTATGAGATTTTCAAACTAATCTAATGGCAATTAAAAAAATTTAAATTAAAAATGAAATTTTTTTAAATGTCGCTTTTTTCTCATCTTTTATTGCAGGCTCTATAAAACAGACACATTTTTAACCGAAATTCCTCATTGTATATTTTCAAACGACAGTTGTATAAAACTGTATGCCTTATTTTTATGTAATTTAATTAGTAAAATATCAAATTCAATGACATTTTTTTTTGATTCTCTAGTTATTTCTCTGTATAACTTTATATAAGTATAAGTTTAAAGTACCAATGATGGTTATAAGAAGAAAATGTCTACAAAAAAGGAAAATATTTAGATACTGATTTTAAAATAAGTACAATCATTTCAAATATGTGCAATGATATATTCAAAATACAACTAATAGCTGTACTTCAAAATGTAAAAGTTAAAATTAAAAGTTTATCCGTTCTAATTTATCGTAATTTATCCCCTTTCGTGGACGCATACATAAAAATGAATGGATGCAATACGATTCTCACTTCAAATCCCAGAAAAATAATATATATATATATATTTATTTATTTATTTTTATTGTGAAGTGTAAGAAGCATTTCTAAGCTCTGTTCCGTAACTTTATATTCTCCTGATTTGGAGGTCTCCGGATCGAAACCTGACGTTCGTTGCTTTCGTGAATTAAATTTGATTTGTTTAAATAAGTGCATGTCATTCAAATTGAATAAATATTTTCCGAGCTATAAGTACCCAATTTATTTCAAAATTTACCATTTTAAGTACCATTTCCTAACAGTGTAATATTTTTCAAGTTTTAATGCTTGTTAGCAGAATTAAAAAAGAACTTTACTATTTGCTTTAGATAAGTTTAAGCGTTACTGATAAAATCCACACATTCTCTCTTACTCCTGAGTTTTATGAAACAACAATACCTACCAGCTCATCCAAACCAACAATACAAACTAAATTCTATAAAACATTTCTACATACCTGCCAACTAGGATCGGCATTCCTATAGTACATAAAATTCTCCTTAATCCACTTATAAATGGCAGAGAGAGTCATTTTGTTCTTGTTGGCCTTCATGGCCATGCAAATCAACGTCGCGTACGAATAGGGCGGCTTGACCGTCCCATTCGTTTTATAATCCACGTCCTCTACAATAGGCTTGCTAACAAAACTTGACTTCGTTTTAGCCATCGAGTAGACGGACGACGTCTTGGCCGAGTACGAGTCCGTGGGAGAGTTGGCCACTGGACTCGCCGGTGGCGTTTCCGGTGTTGGGGCTCCAAACTTGGTCATGATGTTGAGGTTCTGGAGCCAGTTGAGATCGGTGAGGCAATCATCTACGTTATTTTCATCATTGCAATTGTTGGTTATGGTGCGGTCTTCCGGGTTCTGGTCTCGCCAGTTCTGGTGAAACCGAAGGGCCATCTCGTCCTTCGAGATTATCGGCATCTTGAAGGTCATATTGACGGACGGACCATGAGGACGGTGATGGTTCTGGACGGAAGGAACCTGTTAGGAAAAATATAATTCCATGAATGAAAGTGGAATGAGATGTCTTCTGACTCTTGATAAAGAATATAGAGAGCAAAATTGACAAACGAAACACGTTTTTAAAATTTGTAGCTTTGTTTAACTTGATAATTGATATATTTCTGCAAAATGAACCTGATAGAAATGTCCCAAGAGAAACAACATCCAAATAGGGATGTGACAAAGCGCTAAAGCTTTAAAAGCTAATAGATAGAGTAGAATATAATAATTCTGACACTTCAAACAGAAGAACTTAATAATTACAAAAACAATTAATAGCTAAGCAATATTTCAATAAATAATACTGTTCTGTGTAAATATTTTTTATTAGAAAAGAATTATTTTTATGAGAATTTATTAAAAGAAATGACCACATCTCAAAATTATGACACAGAGCTTTTTCATTTATAGTAATTTTAACCATTGGAATGGGTTTATTGAAAAAAGTAAAATAATTCATATTTTCACTAAAATACTAAAATAAAATATAATTTTGAATTATATTTGTTACGGGGAGTACAGAGTACATATTTTTAAAGTATGGAGGACGTGAATTGCCTTAGTCTAAAGTAAATCACCAATGTCCTAACAAAAATATTTCAATATCTTTAAAATGTATTCTTAATTAAGTTAATATATAGTGATTAATAGTCAACGTATAGTGATTCAAAATTCAAATAATTATTCTCAATCAAAAATGAAACTGTAATCATTATTTATATTATGCTTTACATTTCTTCAATTTGGAAGGAGGATTCAAACTCTTTCTCTAACTATCGTCTGAAAAGTGCCCTCATAAATTTATGCAATATAAAAATGTTTGAATATTTAATTTACCTAATATTTTTTTTAACTAAAATAAAAGCAACATAACATTATCTTTATGAACCACAAATGTTTCATGATTGAGTTGGTCACAGTTCTCCACTCGAAGCCTAAAATCGTAACCAAGCCCATACCATCTCTCATAATATTCATTTTACTATGCCATCAATCTAATGGAAACTACTTCCATTTTAATACTGCTATCGATCCGGGAAAAGTGTTTGTACTGCCGTTCTTCTTGCGTCTCTGAATAGTGACAGTAGGCGGGTCTACTGAGATGAACTCGGTAGTTAGAATGCAGATGACATCATTAGTAGGGACATTGCACTGCGTTTACTTTGCATAAAAGTCACAGGCAAAAGAGGTTAATTGGTCTCTTGCCATTTTCCATAGAAAAGCTGTCTCTAACTTTTAGAAATAATCATAACTAAAATGGCAAGAGTTATTAAGTAACAGCTAACGATTGTTTACAAAATTTGGTTGTTAGATTGGCAGGAGCACATTAGCTAAGAACTTATTTTAAATTTGTTGGTGAACTTATTAGTAAGAAGGATTTTAAAATGGCAAAGACATTAACGATAATTTCGGAAAGTTAATGAGGTGTTTTGTAACTTTAGTGGCAATAAAGGTGCTCAAACAGTAAAATTAATGAAATTTGGATGGTGATAAAAACAGGCTCTTTCAGAAAGGAATCACTAACTTTTAAATGACATAGTTGCGAAACAATGAAATTCAGAAAGAAGAGACAGGTGTTACGATAAACAAGTATGGAATTTCAAATGCACCGGTTTGCAAAGTTGATTGATGAGAGTAAATTTAATAACGGCTGCATGTGGTTTATCAATGCAACCCATTTTCATTTGGATGGATCAATCCACAAATCTAGTGAATATATGATACTAAAGAACCGACTGTGTGTTTTGATAAGTCATTGTATTCGGCAAATAAACGTTTGGGCTGCATTATCCAGTAAATGCATTCTAGAGATTTTTTCCATGTAGGAAAACGACAAACTCATTCTACTATTTCAATATTGTAACTAATTTTACAAATCAGTATATTTGAAATTCCATGCCTCTCTATCCACTTTTCTCTTCTATTTGTATCTCACTGTTTCATAGATATGTCATTTCAACGTAAGGAAATCCTGTCTGAAAGACCCTGTATTTTCAGAAGGAATCTGCTACACATAAGTGTTGGTGATGTACGTAAGATATGGTGACCACAATTCCAATTCATAAAGATGCGGTATAATAAATCCCCTATGCAAATGTAGATAATGTTTTTTATTTAGAAAGAGTTTGCTTATGAGAATCTCCTCAGTTCAGTGGCAATAAAAAAAAATTCGATTTCTTATTTTTTTCTTTTTATGATTTTTTAACTCTTATAAGAACAATTAAAAAAAAAAGAATTAAAATATTCATTGTAACAATCTATTAGCCTTGTAAATGAAAGGTAACTACATCGTGTAAAAGCTGTTATTTTTTTTATTTTTTTTTTTAACTTTGTTTTCATATTTTAAGCTAAGACCAGATCATAAACCCTTTAAAAAATAATTAATATTCTAGTATAAAAATTTCACTACAATTAAGTCAAACAAGAAATTTTTTGACGTTTTGAAAAATGTGGGACATACAAAGGAATCCCAGGTGAAAATAAACCTTTTAGTAAAGTTGTTGCCCACTGGACCAAAAACAAAGGCAATTCAACTAGAATATCCAGTTATTTCTGGTAACCAGTCATCATTAAGTCGAATGTATGGGTTACAAGAGATTACGTTACAACTAAATGATCGAAAACGGGTTTGGCGGAATTTCGATCGATGTTAATAGTCAACTGTGGGGCATTTGTTGCCCATTCCCGCATCGATTTGACCTTCCTGGAAAGAAAGATGCTGAGACATTCATTACTAGAAACTGGTACTCTTCGTTATCTTTTCAACGATGATGAGTTTAATGTGGTAACGTTGTCTTAAGTGTGGTAAGTGACTTTCTGACATCACGTTAAAAATGTTTTTAAAAAAACAGTGATGCATCTCTTGTGCTGCTTGGACAAAACTCTTTTATAATGAAACAGAAAATGTATTTCTATATTTCAGATTATAAATTACTTTTCTACTAAAAACACTTTTGGTGGTGCATTTTATTATTTATTTCAAGTATTCTAAAAAATATGACTTATTTTTGTTACACTTGGGTTTGACATTTTTACATGTAGTATTAATTTTGTTAACTTTATATTTCATGCATTGTGATTTGCGTCGATTTTACGAGAGGTTTGCAAGAGAACATTCTAGAATTCTGAAATGATTGTTAAGATACTTAACTATAGTATTGAAGTACATCGACTAACACACCATGCACAAAAAGTAATCACCGACAGTATTTTAAAGCTTTCCTGCCTAGTGTTGATAATAAGACATCGCCTTAGGTTATTTTAAGTCTTAGGTTACTTTAAGTATTTCACTCTTGATATATATTGCTTAAAAATCAGGTACTTAATTTTATTTCCTAAAATTAAAAAATGTGTGTTTGATTTGCCTAGTGAAATTGTATCTGTTGATTTAACTTGGTGAAAAATTGCATATAAGAATGAAATGGTTATTCATTGTAGATATTTAAATGAGTTTAATGAGATACTTGTTTTCTTTTAACATACAGTAATACTTGAAGTGTACATAGTAGAGTTTTGACAGTTTCTCCAAATAACTTCTTCAATTATTAATGAGAGCAGCAATCAACTAATGAGGTATCAGATATAAGAAAAATGTGACAAAACTACTCTGATAACTCTATCGTGACTTCCTCTTCATTACCATACTAATTATTTGCCACCCTCTCTAAAAAGTCACTTGATCTCAAAAACTCTTTTCGAGGTAGAGAGCGAACAATAAATTACACTCACTCTTATTCACTGTGACTGTAATTAGCAAAGCAATCATGTACCGAGAACCGGAAACTTAAACTACCCACCTGAAAACTAATAATCATTTCAGGAACTTTAGGAAATTCGACCAGGTTATTCCCTCTACCATGTTCTCATAAAATAATCAGAAAAAAAATAATAAAACAACTCGAAACAGGCCAGCCATCGATTCTAGAATTCACCTCAACCAATGAGAGAAGAGAATACGACGCACCCGTACATTCCGACCAACGGGCTCTTCGATTGGACGAGGTGGGAATGATTACGTCAGAGAATGACGTTGGCTATTCAAGAGATGGGATGGCTATTGGAAAATATTTGCCTGGATCATTACTTAACTTCAGGGCGGGCTCGGGCTCTCTCTCTCTCTGAGATTTTGTTTTCATCTTTCCATTTCCCATACAGTGTTGGGACATTCTATTGAGGACAAACAATTTGCTACAATGATGAGCATGTGGCTGGAAAATGCAAGAAAATTTAAACACGTTATAAAGTTTTTTGACTATTTGTAAAAATTAAAAGTATTGGGAGTTTTCTTGCCATTTTCTAAAATGCCTCGAAAATTTCTGATCATTTTAAAAATGATTGAGTATTTTCTATTCCTATTATTGTTTTAAGTACAATCGTAAAAAACTGCTGTTCTAGTGGTAATTAATGATAACTTCACAAGGTTCAACAACAAATAATAAAACTGTTCAAGAAAATAATGTCAAGATAGTGCCAAGTACTTAGACGACAAACTTATAGTTCAAACTGATTAGAAAGATATTTTAACACACTTACAAGACATAATAAAAATTGTATGTGAAAAACAAAACAAGAAAGACAATATATGAAACTAAGCAAAAACAGACAAGCGCGATCTCCAAATATGAAATATATAAACTAGTTTAAAGGTCATTCTCCCGAAACAGGGAAAATGCGTGTCACAGCATTATACCACTTTGAAGACAAGTGCAAAAATAATTAATAGCCTTTCAATAACTTTTACAAGTAACAGGATAGCCTTCAGAAAAATAACATATTGAATTTTTGATATATAAATGTATTTAAAAATACGTCAAACATCCAAAAGCCATTGTTTTGACTTGTTGCTAGAATCATTTATGACGTAATCAATGTTAAATAAATTAATTATTAACTTTTTGTGAAATTGTAAAATTCTCTTTTGTCAACAGAGTTATGTTTAGTTAAAATCATTTTCCTAGCATTTACAGAAAATACTTAGGCCAGTAAAAAAATGTTTATATTACAATATAGAATACGTAATAAAGTTACCTTTTAGAAAATATATACATTTTAAGTTAAAAATTGTAAACAAAATGTGCAGTCTAATCTAATTACATAAGTTACATTATTATCCTGGTCATCATTGTTCTAGCAAATAAAGTACATAATGATAGCAAACCAGGACAATGAGGATGGTTATTTATTCAAGATATAACTAAAATAATTATAATTTTTAAAGTAGCCCCCCTCCCCTCTCTACTATTGTAACTAAATTTGGAATTTTAATTTTTTTATTTTAATTACCATTTTTTTAAATAATTGAATTGTATGATTGAAAGAGAACTCACGTACTTTTGAAAATTTCATTTCAATTTCTAATTCTATTTTTCAGTTTTATTCGATTATTTTTCCTGCTATACAAATCAAGAATAAATGTATGTTCGAATAAATATATCTATAAAATGCTTTTACAATTAGATCACCATCATTTAAAAAAGTTGTCTTATTATGAGCACCATTGTCTTGCGTATGGATTGTTTTAATATATATATATATATATATATATATATATATATTATTATTATTATTTCTCACAATAAACAAGATTTTTGGGCTACTGGTATTTTTGTTGTCTTGTTGTATAAAGCCTAAACATTTACCATATATTTATGACATATTTTTAAAAAAATGTTTTAATATTGAAAAGTTGCATGTTTTGGAAGAATGGCCCATAAACCTCTTAGAGATGCATGTGGAAGGACTTTAAATGTCTTAATAGTATCAAAACACTATCTGTAAAACTTTAGTATGGAAAAATATAATTATATTGGGTGTTTATCAGAAAAGTAACAATCAAAATGAATTTTTAATACCACGAAATAAGACAAAAACAGCTATACAAAATCGATAACAACTCTTATTTTTAGTACATTTTACATTACAAAGCAGTTTTTTACGCTAGTTATTTTACACCTTTGTATAAAAATTGTAAAATTCATTATATTTTTAAAATATGATGCAGTAATTGGTGCATGTGAAAGCCAAAAATATCAGAGAGCGTAAAAGTTTAAGAAATTAGCAAGTAAAATATGTGTTTGGTTCCTCTTGGGGTTATTATTAAGTTAATGCAAATTCTCTTCTATAAACTCGTAGTCCAAAAGTATAGGTGTAACACGTGCAATATTATTTTATCGATAGGATTCAAGAGGAGTGTTTGAAAATACAAATTAGTTCCAAATATATTTATAGTGTTACTACGAAACGTTTGAGCATTATAACATTATTGATTTACTATTCGGTTACAGCAATGAAATATCTTAGGACTTGGAAGATTAGCTAGTTTTATTCAAGGTAACAATAACTCTTCTTGGCAGTTTGTAAATTACAGTTAGGAAACAGGAAATTCCATTCTCTGAATAGACATACATTATCGTTTTATTCATGAGAAAGCTTCACACACATTTTCATTCATAACCAACATACTACCAATCTAACGTTTTTCCATTCAGTCTATGAACTGCGTTGAAGAAAATATGTTCTTAAAATTCAAAGACTTTTATATATGAAAAAACTTTATAATTATCCGCGACAATTTACCAGCTTAAGTTCTTTGATTCTTATATGATATACAGTAGGACCCTCAAAGCACATTATATCACCCCTCAGGTTAATTTGTTCTTTTTAAGAAATTTAATTGTGAATACTTATTATTATTATTTCCCTTATTATTATATTTTGAAGAAAAAAAAATATATAAATAATTTTCCGTAGAACGTATTTTATAATGATCTGTTAATTAATACAGTCTCTAGACATCCTACACATGTTTAACAGCTAATGTAATAAATAAGTGCGAATAAATTTAAGATAAAAATATAATAGTAGAACAGAAGCATATACATTTTTGATGAAATGCCCGTCGTGACTGTCCAAATTCTTGCCTTTATTTTGAATGTGTATGCTACTATGTCTATTCAGAGATTGCTGAAAAACTAGATCTAAAATTACTAAATGACAACGACAATTTAAATTTAACTTTAAAAAATATGATATAAAATATTTATATAAATAAATTCTTGAAATTACATGTGAAAATACTTATTTTAAGATGCAGTTAAAAAGTTCTCCAACATAACGAATTTTATCTTTTTGTACACATGAAGTCCTATACCTCATATCTAAACAATTATTCATTTTAGAAACTTATACCATTGAAAAAATTCGTAAACAATTATTAATTGGTTATTCTACATTTAAGTTCAATAATTACATTTTTATCTCAATGACTGAACAGGTAATGAAGCAACAATGAATCAAAAATTTCCACGTACTAAAAAAAAGGGAAAAAAACTTAAGCATACCTGGGATTCGAAACCAGCAACGTGAGACATTTGAGCACCCATGACTTGGATGATCTTACAGTTTTCTATTTTATCATGCCTGTTTTATTTCGTTTTTTATAACTAGAGCTTGTAACAAAAACTAAGAATTGGTTTTACCAGATATTCAGGAATCATACGTAGCAAATTCATATTATCCTCATAAATATCCATAAGGATATACACTGATGTTACTCAATTTAAAGTTAATCCTAAGCCAGCAAGTAACTTTACTTTTAAATATTATATGTAAAATGAGAAAGAAGGGTTGCTTATAATAAAGAATCCGGGTTAGGGCTTCGATTGCTTTGTTTTTCAATTCATCTTTGGCTCGCATCCAGAAATGAACGGAATGTTCTGTTCCCTGGGGTGGGTAACAAGATACGCCCCAATCGTCACTGAAAGCAGTCCCTTTACACACATTATCAACATATAAAATTGACCTATCACGCTTTTACAAACTCCTCCTCTGAACACACTTTGAAAGCATTGAGCATTGCAGTTTGGAGATGAACGATTAAAAAAATAAAAAATGTGCGTATTCCCCTTTCTTTTACGAATGACTTGACATCAAACTGTTTGAGTGACACGGAAACTTCACGTCGATGCTGAATTAGCATAAGTGATATTAATGAAACGTTTCATTGCTCTGTAAACGGTTTTCAGTGATTGCGTATTTGCTGGCTAAATGTGAGTATCGTGTGTGAAAGCTATTTGCTTTTCAAATGCATATTCATTTATTTTAAAAAAGGAATGTACTCGCTTATTGTGAAATATTATAATAATAAAATAATACATAGTAGGAACAAATGTATAATATATTTGGCAATAATAAATCATTCAAATGCGTAGAGCTGGAGTGGAGGATGTGCCAATTATTAATAGGATGACTGGTATAGTTTATTGTGATCATAATCAAACTGACACTGTTTAGAACAGTGTGGAGACTATAGAAATCAACAGATCGTCAGAAAATTTCGTATAAGTACTAAGGAAAATTATCTCTAAAATATTTTTGAAATGTAATCAGAATAATAACAAGAAGAAGAACAGTACTAACAACCATATCTCACATTTTTGCAAATAGCACATCATGGACAACAATTATATGAAAATTATTTAAAATTTCATTCGGTAGTTTTCTTTTTGGTTAAAAAGTTCTTGAAGTACTGAGCAAGTTCTAAGTTTAAAGCCAAAAATTTGAGTTTATCAGGACATTTATCTATTTGGTACTAATTATCTTATGTAATACAATCAGTGCAAGTTTGTAACTCAACCATTATTTATTAGTATTATAAATTCAAGTTTCAACATTTTTATATTCATATTTTTAAAAATACAATATGATTTTATATGATTTTCTTCTAATTTTTTGTTATCGAAACACAACAATTTGTCAACAATTATTTTGACAATAAATATTTTTAATGTCTTTTATATAATTTCAAAACCTATTAATCTTCAAATTCTATATTAATTTACAATTATATACCATTATGATAACCTGCAAATACAAATTAAAAGAAACAAGGAAATATTATTTAAAAACATTTGTAAACAGTAAACATTTTATTTTTAAGTCAACATTAAAGGTATTGCTTTTTAAATTGCAATAATTTTCTTGTATTAACACTTTAAGTATAATAAGTATGACGTCGTAAAATTTTGAAATTTGAAAATGCTACAAGGAGACAGGAAAAACTTTATTCGCTCTGATAGCTGTTGGTTTCTGATGTTTATTCCGAAAGTAACTTCTGAATAAGTTAACTTCTAATGGGTTTCTGAGCAGAAAGTGTAAATAATCAAAATTAAAATATTACTAGAGATGAATGCCTTAATAAAATTGCATTGTGACTTTCACTAAAACTTCTTGCTGATACAGGCAACATTTTACGATCCTCTACTAAAGATTATCCTTTGAAAACTTAGATGACAATGAAATGTAAGATTTTATAACATCACATTTTATCTATTTTATAGATATCCAGAGACAAAAAAATCAATCTTTTATTGATGGCTGTAGTTTTCATCCAAAAACGCAGCCTCATCTAGAAACACCTTCCACTAGTCCATTTTCGAAATTTCATTATTCAAAGTCAATGACTTGTCTCAAGGTAGTAAAAATATTTATTTTAAAAAATAGAACTTTATCCTATTCCTTTTAATTTTTACTCAATAGTAGGACATTCGCGCACTCTCTTTAATGTGGTCACAAGCACGCACAAAAAAAGCAAAAACATAATAAAATCAAAAGTAATCTTGCATAACAACAGCAAAAACACATACCTGTAAATGCAATGAGTATTGTATCATAAATTCGCGATTTTTAATCAAAAAATAACTTGAACGCATATTTCGAAGATTAAAAATTATTACCACAAAAGAATATAGCTACTGTTTTTATAGTATCTAGGGGTTAGCTTTAATTACACTAGTGCTGTTTATATCAGTCGGATGCATGTAGAAATCATCAAATTAAAAAAAAAAAAACCTTTGAACGCTGTTGGCTTCTGATAGTTGTTTTAAAAAATTACAATTAATTTTACCTCCCTTGTTTAGGAAATCTTGACCACTACGATTGCAATATACCTCAAACCTTGTATTCCTACCTTCATTTGTGAAAGCAACCAAGTTAAAGGCTTTTCTATTGGTAGTCAAACAGTATGTACAACTGAAGCTATAGAATTTTGAAGAAAAAAAAACTAACCCATTTAAAAATATTTTACTGCAAATCTCTTACATGCATTACCAACTTTTATGCTCAGTTGCAACTTATTTTGAGCTCAGTTAGTTTTCATAGCGCTTGACCACTATGGAAAAAAAAGACCCATTCTATGTTATTGACTAACTTTTTTTTCACCCCAAAAATTTGAGAGAACGTTTTGTCAACAACGAGTCGATCTGTCAACTTTCATCATGATTGGATGACGGCAAGTAGATTAATTAGTCCCTCGAAGATTTTACAGGCATAAAAAAAACGAGGTTATTATTTATAATAACATTAAAATGGAAAGGTTTTTATTTATCATTTGTCATTAACTTTAACAGGGGACGGCTTCCGTCAATAAATAAAGCCAAATTGTACATGAATGATTTCACTTGGTATCTCTATCTGACATGCGATAATAGGAACGTGTGTAAAAAAGAAACTTTTTGTGAAAGACCCAAAACATTAAAAAGTGCATTGTTATCGACAATTGATAAATCTGCCAAGTTTCAGATCTATTTGATGACGAAAAGTAGGTTAAATATCCCTCGAAAGATTTGCCCCGCATCACATACACAAACAAATAAAAAATAGTTCGAATTTTTACACATGTTACTTTAATGACCAAATCTGTGTGTTATAAATTCAAAAGTGTATTTGGGTACTTGGCTTTCTGTTCTAACATTTCATTCGCAACTTTCAGAATAAGGCTCAGTCTTTTAAGTAAATCAAACTTTCATCTAAGCACTTTAAGTGTCATACTTCCATCTATTGAAAAAAATTGGATTTAATGGGGTTTTATTTAATTAATATTTTCTCATGATCTAAACAGAATGCGCTTCAAATTTCTGAAGATATTCATTAGAACTGGCTTTAGAAGGATCTAAAAATTGCAGTTTATATATAGCCATTCTATACATGTAAAAATAGTCTTCTGTAATAAGACTTGCTATCTAAATATAATATTAAAACTAAGAAAACTTTAGAATTTTTAGTATAAAATTAAATAACTATGTGTCTTTCAGAAACATAGCTTTTATGCTAATCATCGTGAGTTAATTTCCCAGGTACCAAAAATGTATATATTTTCTGGTTGATTAATAAATTAGTAATATTTCCAAAATATAAAAATAAGTACCCAGAGTATTTATAAGTACCGAATTCTACTTATTCCGGAGTGCCCAGTTTCAACAACGCACTAAGGTTTTTTTTTTTTTTTTTTTTTTTTTTCTTAAATTCCCCTAATGTTCAGGAATTGATTATTTCTGCTTATACTATTTTTAATGCTTCGTCTAAATATCCTGGAAGGCTCCAAATTACATTCTCCTTCCAGAGAAAAAGGAATCTAGAATAGCTTGCAAATAATGCTATCGGACATTCTTTTTCTTCCGTCTCATCGTTATCCCGCACAAATTGAGTTATTGCGTGTCTCAGACGTCTACGCAAGTGAGAAGCTCGTTCTTTACCAAGCAGGTCTTTGTGATAAATAACACCAGGCGTAATCCCGTTTGATCGACTATCTGCAATGAAAGGTACCAGGAGGAAATAATTCGATTGCAAACATGGCGTTCAATGTAATCGTGAAGTAAACAAGTGACATTTATGCGCTCCAGTCAGGGTTATTGGTAGTTTTATATGCCATTCTATATTCTAACAATTGCAGATTATCTATTTTTTCTTTTTGTCATGGTTTATATTTTCTGCTGAAAATCATTATTGAGATAAGTGAAGAAGCTCTAAAAAGGTAATGTGATTTTGAATGCAAATATGAATAGAATATTATTTTTCCAATTATAAAAAACTAGCCCATATTTTTTTTAATGTAAGTCCTTAATATTTATTACCCACTTTTATGTGCAATTGGAACTTATTTAAATGAATTTATGCTCAGGTCTACTTTTCATAGTATTTGACCTCTATAAAGAAAGCCATTGATTCTCTTCCAGAGACTAAATCTTTTTAGCCCTCAAAACTTGATAGAATGCTTTTGGATATCGACAAAGAATCAATCTGTAAAATTTCAACTCAATTGGATGCAGTCAAGTGGGTTAATTAGTCCGCCAAAGCAGCAATAAAAGCGAGTGTAAAAGCTTTTTTAGTAACAGGATGATGGTTGGATATTGCCATGGCGGTTAGTTAGCACTTCTCATATTTACCCGCCACAAACACACACTTACAAAATCGAAGTTAATACAAAGAATTTAAAGAAATAAACTTGCATATTGTATAATTTCTAGAGACAAATCTCAATCCAAAGTAAAACAAACTATGTATATACACTTAAAATCTTACAATACATGTAACAACACATAAGGAAACAGTAATATTAAATGAGATATAGATATGAATAACTCTGCAATTTTTATTTATTTAATTCACTAAATATGATAAAATACTCTTAAAGGCATGATTTTTAATTTAAATTAGGGATTAAATTTACTTGTTATAAAATTTATCTATTTCAAAAGTGTGAAATTTCTTTTGAAAGTATTTTCATTTACGAGTTAAAATTTTTAGTTCTTTTGAAATTCTTAATTAGATTATACATATTTTATCATAGATAAATAGAATGCAATATAGACTCTTTTGTCTACATTACAATGGGAACCCATAACTTTTTTAAATGAGATAAGTTCAAGTGGATTGATAGGAGAGGATAAAACATAATGATCAGAGACTTGTAATATTTCAATAAGAAGGCTGAAAGCCTGTTTATTAAAGAAATGGGGGCTGCAGTTGACTTTTTCATATGCTGACATGATTTCGTATAAATATCAGTTCTTATTGGAAACCTATGAGGAAAACTGTGACTTTCAACTTTTTCATCACTTATCTACTTTTGCCTCCAAATTGTAATTGCTTTTCTATTTGTTTCGTTTAATACTTTTTCTTTACGTACTAATTCAATTATTTATCATCACACTATAACTTTAAATAAAAAAATTAGGCCCCTGACAATTATTGCAGGGTACAATGAAACGTTTTAAGGTGTCACATGTACCAAATATTAAAAATAATTAAGCTTTAATATTAAGAGAAAAATTAGCGGAAAAAGAACTATTCCCAGAAATTTCTCAAAAACGATGTATCAAGGCAAAGAAATTAAAGTGACGTAAGCGATAAAAACTCAAACAAACTCATTGGCATGGATAAAATTTAAAAAGTAAACATATATTTCCTAACAGTAGTACTTTAATTACTTGGAAAATTGCTTGATAAATATAAAACGTTTGAAAATCAAATCCGTAATCTTTTTTGGATCTTCTACAAAAAATGACTTTTATTACATTTTTCTGGGTCTCTATATTTATAAGAATCTATCGTTTAAAAAACATCATAAGCTAGCAGAAATTAAGAATACCATCTGCAGATTGGTGTCTCTTAAATAATGAATCAGTTCTGTATTATGTGTCGATTTCAAAAGAAAAAGATAGAAATATTAACTTTATTTCGGGCAAAAAGCCAATTTTGCAACGGATTTCTAAAAAAACGACTAAAAAATATTTGACAGTTAATATTTCTTATTATACTTAATAAAAGTTATCATAGCTATTCTATTGTTATTCCTTGTTAAAAACAGGTATTGTGATCGCTCATTTTATTCGCTTCAACTTTTTTTCTCTTATCATATCTATCAAATCTTATTTTGGTATCAAATTTTATATTTGGTTAGTGGGAATTTTTTTCTTGCTGATATAACTCAGAAATTACTTATACCTCTTCAGCAAGATTATGATAGTAAAGGAAATACATAAACTTAATCCCCTTGGTTTAATAGGAATTACTTCAAAAACACCTCTTCCACGTTTAGTAGTTCAAAATAAATTTTGTTCATTGAATTCCATGAAAAATTATAGAAAAGAAAAATAAATAAAAAATATATAAAAACATATAGTTTTATTTGCATTTTTTGAAGATTAACTGCTAATTCCTCAAAAGAAAAAACTTTTAATTTCTTTTACATTTTTCCAAAACAAAAATGACAAATATCCTCTTGCAAAACAATCTTTATCAAAATCCGCATCAATAACCCAACGCCCACCTTTCCAAAAAAAAATCCCCAACACATGAAAACGAGGCCCTATATGCTACTGTCCTACTCAACAAAGGCCACTATTCATTCATCGAATCGTTATTATCTAAATCAAACAATCATTACAGTTATACCCCATGCTGCATTTCTCCCCTCGTTTAATGAAAGTCTCCGTATGTTATTCACGCAGGGGGCATTATTCCGTGGGTCGGAAAGGGTCTAGGAAAGGTAGAAGGGGGGGGGGCAACCTCATTAAACCTGATTGCAGTTCACTCGACCACCGAGAATGGAAATGGGGGCAGTGCTGCTACCCCTCACCTACCCCCGAATGCTACCTGAAGAGAGATTTTCCGGCGGCAGGTATTGGTGAGGGACGGGGTAGTAGTTGAGATGAGTATATTTGGTGAACGCAGGGGATTTGAGGTGAGAACTGTTTCTGGAGATTGTTTGATGTGAATTTCTTGAGTATAAGTAGTACATCGTTATGAGGATCTTATTTTTTCGTGATAGTTACATTCCATAGTTTAAAATATTTTCTTGTTATGTATAGATAGATTTATGTCAAAGCAAAAACACATTACCATATTTTGAAAATATTGCAAACATTTATAAACTATGAAAATATTGTAAACTGCAAAAAATTGTAATAGGTATTTGAGGGATAGCAGCATTTTTCCCCCGACAAGACAATATGTAATTGTAAATTATTGTCAAAAAAATTGTAAATTATTGTTGTATTGTTTTAGTCAATAATTGTAAATTATTGTAAAACAAGGTATCCTTGAGAAATAAAATTGAAAGTATATTTTTAAATTTGTTTTTAACTTAACTGTTTTGAACTGTCAGAAATTTTCTTACAGAGTGTTTAAAAAGTCTTGAACAGATAAAAAAAATATTATGGGTTGAATTATTACTGATTCATATATGTTGTTGTTTTGGGAGGGATGGTATGGAAAGTTATTAAGTTTTTTTTTATGAACATCAATTACTTTCGTCAAATTTGATAAGTGCCTTATAGCTCGTACGTACTTAGTAGCTCGAAGTTCATGTAGTTGAATATCCCATTCTAGGTGTATGTTCATCACTCTTGACATAGCTTTAACAGTATTGGTCTTTGAATTTTAAATATCACTATCCGGAGTAGCAAACATTTTATCCTTGATATTGAAACTTTAAAGATTAGAATAACAGTTAGTCGAGTGAAGTGTTACACAGCAAATGTTCATTAGTGAATACTGAATTGCTGACTTTTCATACTTTCACCCACAAAGAAGGTGCTTATAAATTTTGATTAAAGTATTAGATATTCATAAAAAAAATTAAAGAACAGTAAATCCTTTTATAAATAGGCATAATCTTTTTCGTACAATAATTTTTTTTCTGTTCAAGTCTTTTGACTCACCCAGTATTTTAAATAATTATGGAACATTAAAATATAAGAATAAAATGTATAATTTATAACTTTCTATATTCCTTCAACTGGGATGCTTATATCTGTGCTTAAGAAGGAAGTATGAATTATAAAGGAATCATGTAATAATATACTCATTTCTGATTTTGTTGGTTTGCTATTCATTAGCATGCCAAGTAAAACCGATTTAACGAATTTCTATGAAACTTTCAGCATGTATTCAAAACATCCCAAAAATGGATGCAAGCAAAATCTAAAATGTATTTCAGCTTGGACTGCTTAGTAATTTTGAAAATTGTCCAGTTTTATTAAATTTTTTTTTATTTTCTTTATTATTTACTTAAAATCATTCATTGTTAAAATTAAAAGTAGCTAACTTTATTTCTCCATATTATGATACATTCGTCAAATTTAAATTTTAAAAGTAATTATAATAAAGCATTAGTAATTTGTCCATCCGAATTCATGAGTAAAAACAAAATTAAACAGTAGATAACTGGTGGCAGGTTAGTCATCATATTAGTGTACATATTTCTAATTTTAAACTCTTATGGTTGTAGTTTGTTTTATTTACATTCAAATACAATAAACTTTTCGATTATACATTAAATATTCAATTATATTATTTTTTTCAATCTTAACTGAATCACTAAATCTGGAACATGTCCGATTGAGAATTCATTGACCAGTTCCCTTTTTATATTTGACAATGGAAAAGTTGCGTATTTTTTAAAAATGGTAAAAAACAATAAATTTTAATAGAGAAAGCACAGCTGATTAAAATTATGTAAGTTATATTGCGGTTAAAAATTTATTTAATTAAATATCGAAAGAAAAAAAATCGTAAAAACAGTGGAATCGTGACGTAACCGCAAAACGTTTCATCATTAGCTGGTTAGCTTTGACGCCCATAATCCGACGATTGAAAATTTTCTCCTTCATTTTGTTTACCTACGACGACCTACGAATTTAATAGGAGCTGATATTCATAGAGTAAAATCTGAAAGGTATGTACCCATTTTACAAACAGTTTTTCATTTGTCTTTAACTTGATTGAATATGACTTATTTTTATTGTAAGTTTTTATTTCCAATTATCATTCCATCTAGTTAAACTGCAAAACATTGCAGTAGCCAGTTTTTTTACAATATTTTCAGAGCTCAAAATTTTACATACTTAACGAACTATTTGAAACGAAACACTTATTTACAAAGAAACTGTATATTCGATTAAAATTCAAGTTCAAGAATCTTCATTTTATTCTTGTATAAGTCATTCTTATACAAGTTAATTTGATTCTTGTACAAGAACCAAATGACTTTTTCCTTGTTCATAAATGTTTTGGTGCTATTTCGAAAACTTTTAAGTCCGTTTTTCAACATCTCTTCACTCCTAAGAAAGTTATAAAAACACTAGTTTTCCATAGTACAGTTGAATCCAGTATTATTTTTAAAATCAAATTTTGAAATTGTAGAAGTTTCCACATTGTTTACTAATAAGTGAAATGTCTTGAACTTGGTGTGCTATTTAAACAACTGCCATGAAAATACAATAAAGTAAAAATGAAGTTTGCCATTATTTTCAATATAGCATTTTTTTTTTCCTTTTCCAGATTAATTTATATTCCGCTAGAAATTTTACTTTCTTATTTTCAAGAACACTTGTTACCTCTTTGAACAACTTGTACACCTGTTATTCACAAAGTTGGTGACATTTATTACTAAAAAAAAATAAAATGGATCCGTTTTAACAAATTCTTCCAAATTTTCAAAGCAGAATAGAAACCAAATAGAATTTAATTTAGTTTATACATTTAATTTAATTGTGTTTGTATATTCCTGTTCAATTAAAACGCTGATCCAATTTTATTTGACCTGCCTTTAAAAAAAAATTTTTTTAGTTTAGTAAGAACCTCAGTGGGGCGGCGATGTTTACATACAGTTCGCTAGGACGAACTCTTATTAACTTGAAAGGCTTCAAAAGCTTCGATTTTTTATTATTTTTTCTCATATTTATTTCATGCTCTGCTATATTTTATTTTGCATTCGGCTTTAACAAATTACATATACTCAAGCTCACAAGTATCGGCAATGCTTTAGTTTCTGGTGAAATAATTTTGCTTCTGCCATTACATAGTTAATACAATATTTATATTTTATTCGGGATGATTTTAAATAACAAATAGATTATAAGAATTGTAAAATCAAATTTTACAGACAATTGATTTTTTACATGTTTCTACAATGCAAAAATTAAAAAAAAGAGCCAGAAAATAATTCTATTACTGTGAATTTATCAGAAAATGTTGAACACCATTGTGGTATTTTTTTCTTTAGCTCTAAGAATTTATATTTTCATAAAAATAAAACGATTCAATACTTTTTTTTAAGTATTACGTTTCATTCAGAATTAATATAAAACAAATATAGGAATTAATATTAAAATTAAATTCCAAACTTAAGAACTACTTTTTCTACACATTTTTAAACTGTACGAACACTTTTGGGAATCACTGTATATCATAGAATTTCAAAATAATTAGGTCATTATATAAAAACAAGAGTAATGGGTGTGCTATTATCACATCAAAATGATCTTCACAAACGTGTCGAGAACTTTTACACCACTTCTTGCGGATATCTGCGTGTTTAGCAACACTGATAAATAATTTAGCTGCGTTGGAAATTGAAGAAGTCTTACAATTCGGGATGAGGCAATGTTTGTACGCTGAATTTGAGGACATAATTTTAAATCGATTAAAAGAATACAAGATTAAAAGAAAAAAGAAAAAAAAGTTTAAAAAAAAAGAAGGGGGGGAAAGGGGGGGGGGGGGGGAATGCGCTATAGCAATGCGAATAAATTCACGATACTTTCAAAGACCGAGCGAAGCCAAAGTCGGATTATGACGTAGAGAGACGTTACAGCTTAGGCTAGTCTCGTTTTAGCCGCGCTTTTAAAAGTAGAAAATTGAAACGGGTGTAACACGAGAAATATTGAACGGATTTCAAAACTTTTTCTAGTTTTGGTTGTCTTTCGTCACTCTTAATAAAATAAAAAAAATTTAAAAAATGAAAAATGCTCAACTTGTCCATTCCATAATATATCGGAATTCTGCTTAAAAATTGAAAATATACACATCGTTATTAGGAATAGGGTTTCACTGACTGGCAACCCTTATAACCTACTTGTGACCAATCTCCCCACACTTTTGAAAAAAAAAATATATATATTCACAATCAATTTGTCCATTTACCAATGACAATGGGTGCTTTTTTCTCGTATATAGCAGTTGTCTGTTATGTCACATTACATCAACTTCATTATGAAGATTATACATGTGAAGTCACATGTTAGTGTTGTTATCTGACGCCTGTCCAACCTGACAGACCAGCATGGCCGAAGTGGCGTCAGAAAGCAATTGACTTGTGACGTAAAATGCATAATCTACATTTAATAAACAACCCCCCCCCCCCTTCAGAAAGTAATGCAAAATGCTAAGGTTGAAAATCTGACAGCCTCGGTATTTAGAGTTGAGTTCGATTCTATATCGATTTGAATGCTGTTGTTTGCAAAGATCATCTGCTCGACATTTTGAGGATAGTAATTCATAATTTATTGATTTTCAGGATCACGTCACAAAGCTTTAACTGGCGGACAGTTTGCAATTATTAGGTATTTTTAGTAGAAATATGAATTGCAAGCCTAGCGAGCTCAAGGTTTGACCAATCTCCCGTGCGTTACTGGACATTTGATTGCGAACCCCTAGTTTCCTTAAAGTATTATTAGTTTGGAAAACATTTTGTACCCCCCCAAAAAAATTATATAATCACTAAAACAAAATTAATATTAATAACTAAATTTTTGTAATGCAGCATTTGCTAGTAAAAATTCAATTGAATTTGTAAGTAACTTTAAATATTTAAGATTGAGCTTATCACGCAAACATAATTTACTTTGCGTGTGTGAATACGTATTTGTGAAACGGAAATTTCCAAACTGTATTGCATTATGTTAAAACTCTAACAATAATAATAAGAAAAAAAAGGTTTGTTTTTTAAATAGCTTCTTAAAATAATACATTAAACTACACTATCTGACCAAAAGTATCCGGACACCCAGTGGTATGGACTTAGAGCATCCTGAGGCACATATTAATATGATGTTGGTACCCTTTTTGCATCGATGACAGCCTGCACACGTTTGAGAAGACTTTCCACCAATTTTTGATAGGGGACCATAGGAATTGCCTTCCAGGCGTCCATCACAGCTGAAGTGAGTGCTTGCAGTGAAGATGGTCGATTTGGCTGGCTACGTAATCTGCGCTCTAATTCGTCCCAAAGGTGTTCTATGGGATTTAGATCGGGGCTCTGAGAAAGCCAGTCCAGTTTTTGAACACCCATTTCGTCAAACCACGTCTGTGCAAGCCTCGATGTGTGAATGGAGCAGTTATCCTGCTGGAAGAGAAATGGACCTTCCCCGAAACATTGCCATAGAGTTGGGAGTGCAGCATTGTCCAGAATGTCCCCATACATCTCAGAGTTCATGTTTCCAACCACAGGAACTAACGGACCCAGGCCAAACCACCAGAAACACCCCCACACCATTATGCTTCCACCACCAAACTTAACAGTCGGCACAATGCAGTCACTATAGAAACTTTCGCCGGGCATCCGCCAAACCCAGACGCGTCCATCCGACAGCCAGACTGTAAAGCGAGATTCATCACTCCAAAGAACAGTTTTCCACATATCCACAGTCCAATGACGGTGAGATCTACACTATTGCAATCGATGCTTAGCATTCTGTGGAGTGATGTTCGGCTTGTGAGCGGCTGCACGACCATGGAATCCCAAGTCTTTTAACTCTCGACGGACAGTCCTGCTGCTAACACTAACGCCTGATGAACTTTGGAACTCCTGAGAAATTTCCACTAACAATGACTTGCGATTTTGCTTCACTACCCTTTTCAGAGTTCTGCGGCTACGTTCACCAAGTGTTTTCGGCCTACCGGTTCGTTTTTCTGCCGTTTCACTGCCTCGACGTTTCCACTTCACAATTACATCACTCACAGTGGATTTAGGCTTCTGTAGAATGTCCGCAATCTCAAGAACTGATTTCCCACAAAGGTGGGATCCCACTATTCTGCCACGATCAAACTCACTAAGCTCCTTTGACTTACTCATTGCCTCACAAACGCATAAATACAATCTGACAAACCACTACCAACACTTTTATAGCTTTCAATTACGTATCAAATTGAGTCACTCGCCAGAACCACTTTTTTAAGGGGTGTCCGGATACTTTTGGCCAGATAGTGTATAAGTTATGAGAATAAGAAATGGGGAAGAGTTGGATAAGGTTTGTTTCTTAATCTTTGGTTTGAAACTACTTGATTTTCGATCTTATGTCTGAAACTACTTTATATTTAATCTGAAACTTCTAGATCTTTTGTTTAATTTTTTAAAGAAACATTTTCCAGTTTTAACAGTATCAAAAGGTTTTTTGGACTTCAATATATTATTTTTTTTTTTAAATCACTTCAGCTGAAGTTAAAATCTAAAAGAAAATAACTTAGTTGCAGAAGAAAAAACATGAAAGGGGCTTATCCTGTAGATAATTACGATTTGTACAAAGATATGTTGTGGTAGATACTCTATTAATAATGCAATGAGTATGTTCTAATAATATTTTTGAGTTAATTGTCAAAGAGTAGAAAATTCATACTTTTCATTAGAGCTACATGTATGTGTTCCCCTTCCCACTTTTATCTATATTCAGCTAAGAAATGATAAATTTAAAATTAGTCGATAAAACTCGTGTTTTGAAGTACATTTGATGAAAGATTGCGTAAAGGTACATTTGATATGTTAAATTCTATTATTAAACCACTAACCCGAATTCACAAACTGAAAATCGTAGGTCATTTCATTCGGGAGTTATGTTGACCACAGACACACACATTTTTTTCCCTAAATCACTATTTTGAACTTAGCACGTTCCATAACATGTAGAAATGCAGAGGGAAAAAAATCGAATTTTTTTTTACCGAAAGCAATACTTTCAGTACCCTAGAATCAATACCCTGGATTAATTGAAAGTAAAAAAATGTCTGTAAAAGGTGCAAAATAATTACGCTTGTTCTACAAAAGGGGGGAGGGGGGGAAGGACATTTGTACATGCACGAAGGCGTGAAAATTAAATTGAATGTATAGTGCCATGTGAGAAAAAAATCATCCAGTAAACCGACCTCAGTGACCTTGAGCATAATTTTCTTTCAAACTTTGCTGATTTAGTTATACCAGTTACAACACCAGCTATTGAGTTTTCATCTACAGCTGCACCTACATTAAATTTTATAAAATATTTCAAGTCGCGAACTAACATATCTTTTGTAGTATAACACCTGTCTTAAGACTTTAAAAAAATCTTAAAATTTCTTTTTGATAAATATAATTTAAACATTTTATAAAATATAGGAAGACGGATCTAAAACATACATTCTGATTCTTTGTAAATTTAACAGTTGAAAAAAAAAAAGCGCGGCGGTAAAATCCTTTTTATTAAAATAATTCAGTTTTATCGGTAATAAAATGTTCCATTAATATGTTTTAATAATAGGAAAATAACAAGGTAAAATAATACTAGGCTATCATTAGGAAGAAAAGAAGGTGGTGCTCAGATTTTTCAGTCAACAGAGGAAATAATTTTTTTGGTATGCTTCAGACTGTAACCCTTTCACCAATTCATTTCATTATTTTTATCCGCTCCCCTTTATCAGCATTGAATAAGTAAAGAACTCCCTCTCACAACCCCCAACAAGTCGCGTGCATCTAAATAACACAGGGGTGGGGGGTGCAGGGTGACTGCGCGGATTTAATGCTTATTTTTATTGTTTCGCGTGGCTGCAAGTATAAAACAATTCTCTCTCGTGACGTCCCGAGGGATAGCAAGAGACCTTCGCCAGCTGTTGTTGAATCTCGAGCGCGTCCGCCACCTTTGGTCCACGGCGCGGTATAATATACCCAAAGGACGGATTACGGTAAACGCGGACGATTTTCCAGCTTGTCTACTTATTAAAGGAGTGTGGGCGTGTTCTTGCGCTTGATTTTGTGAATGGGTTGCAGGGAGTGAAAGCTTCTGGCTTTTAGATTGCGACAGCCTTTTAGTCGTTGGGTGCGAGATGTGTTAGCTAAAGACTAACAGGGAAAAAGGAAAAAAAAAATTATTTTGTGCTTTAAATAATTTGATTTTGTGAAGTGTTGACTTTTAAATTTAGTGCGAATGATTGTTCAATAATTTACTGAGAAATTATTATTCAACGTGCATATTTCATTTGAGCATCAGTTGTTCGTTTTTGAGATTCATTTATGTAGATATTGCCAACAAAATTACATTCAATGTTAACTTTTTTTTTATGAAAGGGAAAAAAAAGAGGGGGGGGGGAGGGGGGACTAAATTTTCGGTATATCCCTCCTTCGTTGAAAATATATTTTCGGAAATGGTTAGTTTTTGTTATTGTTCTTTAATATTTACGTATTTTTAAAAAAATTAATTACTTCAAAATAAAAAAAGTTAAAATTTTTTTTATCATTATTTCAGAAAATCATTAGTGCATTAGTCTTCTTTTCAATAGTATTGCTTAATTTTTTTTCCAGCAACGGCAGGACAAAGATCATCATGTTAAATTTTTAACATTAATTTGTCTTTATTTATTCTTTGATTTAACTTAACTTAAAATTTTGTCTGTCTTTATTTACAAAGTTAAGCAAATTCTTTATAAACCACTAAAAATTAAATTAATCCATCAATATTAATGCAATTAAAATTTCTTAAAAATTTCTGTATTAAAAGCTGAAGAAGATGAATATTTTTACACAACAATTTATACTTTTTATAAGATCCGTCATCATTTTCAATCACCCACTAACCTTAAATACAGTTTAAATATTATATAGTGTACTGAATCAATAGAATGTGAAATATTTTTTTTACGATGAAGTTTTCCTTATAACGTTTTCAATATAGATCCCAGCCATTAAATAAAGATTATTAGTATATGTAACCTTACAATGAGTAGTTTATTCCGAGTATTAACTTTATCATTTTAGAACTTACTTTTATCAACGAGTGCTCTTTAAACGTGTTTGTATTAGATAATGGACCTTTCAAAGCCTCGTGTTGTCTGTCATCATTTGTTTTAGACACTTCAATACAGTAATAATTTTAAAGGATACACCTAAGTGAATTTCTTGATTGACAATTGAAATATTGCATATTATTTGTGTGATATTTAGGTTTAAATAAACTTCAGTTTTTATTTCATAATGCAGAGTTCATGATATCAAATATATTTCTAATCTATAAAGTGTAACGTTCAAAAGGATTTAATAATAAAACAAGATGATCGAAAGGGATTATACAAACAAGTATAATATTTTTGGCTGAAAATTAAAATGGTTCATACATTTGGTTATTTGTTTTATTATTTTGTTTTAATTCCCAGTTTTAGTATGTATTTCTGCATACTTATAAATATCAAAATAAATTAATAAATAATTATTTCTAGTTAGATTGGATTCGTTTACGTGAACTGTTAATATAACTAAAGGTACTTTTTAGCACATATAATAAATACACAACTTGAGCTGCGATTTTAAATGGACTTTATGCGTGATATTATGCTAAGGAGAATTTCATATCACCTGCCAAATCGTATTAATCAATTAAAATGAATCTTTAAAAATAAATTCAAATTTTAAACCAATCAGAAACCCGTATTTTATTTTTTTCCCTGATATTACGAAGACCGGTTGGAAGTAACGTCACCATGCATGAACTCTCTTGTGAAAGTCTCTACTCTCTAATTACAAATGTGTACTATCACAAATTTATTCCCGTAGCATTAGTTTTTAACATTTGCTTAGTTTATGTATTAAGTGTGTAAATGTTCATAATATATATTTGTAAAATATGTATATGCATATTTTTCTCCTTTGGCATTTATTTTTTTAAATTTTTAACAGAAATCACTTATCTATCGAAGAAATCACTTATCTAATATTTTATATAACTTGTATCTATCGAAGATAGCGTTTTCTTTTTTTGATCCGTTAGAAAAATGTCAACACTTATAACTGTGCAATTAACGAATCTTTCCTATCTTCAATAGATACAATGAACATCTCTTAAGACAACTCTAACCCTGAGAAGATGACAGTACAAAAAACCTATTACAATCCCCATCTCCGAACATGCTTTCCACCAATCCAACTGAGTCGAGGACCATGTACGGAATATTTTTTCTGTTTCTGCTCCCCCTTAACATGGCAATACTCCTCATCTCGTGTGATTGAATGGAAGGTATGATCGTTATTTAGAGAACCCTAGACGGATTGTTCTTCTGGATATGGATCACGTGATAAACTCTTCTCTGTCACGCCCGCACGCAAGTCCAATTACTGACTGCATTCAGAAGCTTTTCAAGTAGAGGGCTCACTCGTTTTGATTTAGTGTTCAAGGGTAGGCCGAGTAGTAAATCGGGCGACGAGGGGTCTAGGTCAGCATACGTCCACATATGCTGCATCGGAAATGGACGCCTGATGTGCAGGAAACTGTCTTCGAAACAGTAGGGTCGTTGTGTTTAGATTCTGAGGAAGAGGATATCGGGGAAATGTGTGGGTGGATTGATCGTAGGCACGCGCCTCACCTTTTCATCCTTTGTTTATTGATCACGACATGAAGAGGTTCGTTACCAGAATGAAAATGCGGGAGGTATGTTGGTGATAGGTGATGGTTGAACAATTAGATGGCATGTCAAATTTAATTTTCAGCTTTTGAATATATAATGTGGTAATGCGCACCCAAACTACTTTTCTGTGACACTATTAGAATCATTAAATTCAACCTATGCCATTTATAAAAGTACAGGCTATGTTCAAGGATATTCCGTGAAGTAAATAATAGGAAATATACATCTGATACGCACAAAATTATTCTCTAAACAGAAGTGTTATGTATGAATTCAGAGGAAGATATCGGTTTAGTTTATTGGTAAATCGTGCATGGACACATACCTTTTCATTCTTTACCCATTTATATTATTATAATTGATTATTGATAAATAAGTGCAATAATGTAGCTATTGTATTGCTGATGGTGGTACACTAATGAGTATTGATGAATTAAAATTTGGAATAACGTTTAATAGCAAATTACTTTCAACACAGTTTTGCACAACTAAAATATCCTCCTATCCACAATTTTAGGGATTTATAAAGTAATCAGAAAGTTAACATCTGTCACATGAAAGTAAATTGTAAGATCACGTATTCGCCTTAATTTTTCAAATTTATAGAAAGCATTGAGTCATTCTGATTGAAAAATTGAAGTAGTGTCCGGAAACGTCCACGTAAACAAATTGGAAAATGATGGATTTTTAGTATATCAGAGGGAAGGTTCGTCTATGGATGTGGTCGTTTTTGAAATATTGGGATACATTTAGAACATAATATTAAGAATATGTATATGAGAGGATGTAAAAAATCAACTAGCTGGAACTGGGGAACTGAGAGGGAACAAGAAAGTTTTCAAAATTGATAAGGCAGATGTTAATATATTGGTATTTTGGCTAAAAAAACAGTTAATAAATTGATATTTTTACAAAAATAAATTAAGTAGTTTTTTATGAAGATGCCTTGAGTTTTCATATAATTTAACCCTTTTACTATAGGCGGAACACAGAAATCCCTCAAATATATATTTTACTTGTTTTTCGAGATATTTATTCGTGAGTTATTGCTCCTGCATTCCTGTTAATTACCAATATATATGGAAAGCACATCTATCTCATCGGTTTATACCAATTCAAAATTAAACATCCCACCCCCAAATTGCAAAACATCTCCTTCCTCACAATTGCATTCCCTCCATCTCGTACACCATGGTTTCATTTATAAATGTAACATTACAAGTCACATGGAGAAGTATCACAAGAATTTTAAGTTAACCAGGAAATAAAAATAAATTAACATTTAGATAATTTTAATTGATATACAACCACACAAAACAACAAAAGTATCTCTGACAATGTTTTTTTTTTTTTGGTGATCAACAATTCACAATGCCGTTATCTATATAATTACTTATTCCACTTCGCATTCTCTATAATATTGAAATTATTTTAGAAGGGACACTTTTCCCACTGATATGTAACTTATCAAATTTTAGTAAATTTATATCCGATTCTATTTTTACTTTTGATTACCCTATTCATATCGAGTAATAAAAGTATGTCATTGAGTAAAAATAATACATATTTTTACTTTCAATTACCCATATGTAATACATAGGGTAATGAAAGTATAGTATTAAGTGTGTCTGTGATAAGCATAACTCCCGAATAAATTGACCTACAATGTTAAAATTTGGTATACGGGTTGGTGGTAGCCATGGGACCTACCCTTAAGGTTTTCGTCAAAATCACGCATTCGCATAAGGTAGATGCCTTTGAAAAAATAATATTTTTCAATGATTGCTAAAAAAAAAAAAGGCTCTAACGATTTTGATAAAAATCACTTTGATAATGCCTCTTAAGGTGATCTAAACATCACCACCTCCGAAATTCCGGTAAAAATGCTTAAAAAATGCCCGTAAAAAGTTGAAAAAACTAATGCCTTCAACACAGAGTTCTCTTTCCTTGAGCATACATCATCAGCGATCGTTTTTTCCCCCCCCTCAGTTTCACTTATAATAAAGGATAATTTAAGGGTTATCGAAAAGTATATCGCCAAAATCACCATTTTATCGATTTTTTTTTTTTTTTTTTTTTTAAGACCCATACAAGAATTGAGGACTAGAACTAGAAAACGACCTAAGTCCAAAAAAGAAAAATTTCAGGAGAGCCGGAAAATGAAAAAAATTCACATTGGTACTTAAGGCTATAGCCTTAAGTACCAATGTGAATTTTTTTCATTTGAGAATTTTTTTCATTTTCATTGTGAATTTTTTTCATTTTCACTAAGTACCAGATTGAATTTGAACTATTGCTACTTGAGTTCGCACTTTGGAAGTTCTCCAGTTTGCTTAGCTTTGTATTTAGGACATTTTTCCATAAAAAAAGATATTCAATTTTTTGGTACTTAGGTCGTTTTCCATTTTTAGTCCTCAATTATCGCCAAACTAACCATTTAATGAGGAAAATTTAAAAACGGTAAATGACACAAATTGACATCAGTATTATAATGTAATTGAAAGTTGTGCGTTGTTCCACACACCTAGATTTTGCATTTTTATACGTGTTAAAACATTTTTTACTTATCCACTTTTTTAAGTTCAAAAAAGTGGGAAAGTAAAGAAATATCTGGGGAAAAAATTGCATGTGTGTCTGTTTGCATAACTCCCGAACGGACTGTCCTACGATGCTCAATTTTGCATTAGGATCACTGGTTATCATGGGACCATTCATTAAGATTTTCACGCATAAGCTTATCTGCCTTTGAAAAAAATTATGTTTTTCAGCAATTGACAAAACAACCGCTCTAACGAAATTTTTATAAAAATCAGTATGGTAATGCCTTTTAAGATATTTTAAACATCCTCAATCCCGAAATTCCTTTAAAAATTAGATAAAGGGGTAAAAATTGGAAAACTGAATATTTTAACGTAGAGTTATCTCCCCTTGAGCATTGCCAAAAACTCTTCAATATTTCACTTAGCCGAAAAGAACAATGTAATAGGTATAAGACAGGTAAACCTATCGCCAATTTCGCTTCTTCTTCTTCTTCTTTTTTTTTTTTTTTTTTTTTTTGCTAATGTAATAATAATTGACAAAAGTGTCGCTAAACTGGCCATTTTTTTAATTAGTAAAAACATGAAAACGAAAATTGTTAAGTACACCATTCCATGTAAAGTTTCAAAGCTATACCCAGAATTTTAGTGTAATTGAGCGTAACTTTTCACCGAATTCATAATAGATTTTCAAAAATAAGGACATGCTTTTTTTTATAACACTAGAAATGAAGCGGTTCAAACTAATAGAGAAAAAATAAAAGCAGTCCATCATGAAATATTCACACAACAGAAAATGAGGTTTTCCAATAGTAGAACTTATATCCTTATCACATAAGGAAACACCAGAAAATATTTCCATTAATAACCCCCCCCCCCCCCCCCCCCCGACATCAGAAAGGAGGAATGAATATTATGAGGGAATTTCAATGAATGAAGTCGTCCCTATTCCATTCGGAACAACCCTATTTCATTGGCGTGCCAATAATAAAAGAAATCTCCTCGGATCCTCATTAGTTTACCCAGAAAATATATCTGTACGGTTCCCTAACATACCTCCCATTTCTCCCTTTAAGAACTCAGTGTAGGTTCCCGAACTAGCAACTAGCAGTCACGATATAGAAGAAAAATGATAGAAATTCCTTTATTTCTTTTTGGTGTTGTTTTCTCTGTGTGTCGCACTTTCCCCGGAGTTGTGGGGAGATTTCCTCGCGTGACAATCGGGTATAGCATTTTCGATTCGACATATGGCTGGAATTTGTTCTTTCTTCCGAACGTTTACAACCCCAGAGATATTATATGCCCCCTTTTTTCATGTGCCGATACATGCACGATACCCCTCCTATGGATTTCTAAAAGGAAATACTTTATTTTTTAATAGCTGAGTTTTTAATTATTAAGATTGATCCCCCATCAATCCCATGAAATTTGTCCTCGTGTTCAGTACCTATACGATTTAAGTCAGACACGAAGTCAAAATTTAAAATTGTAATTAATTCTAAAAACTACTTATTAAATCTATATAATTTTTCGTTATCAAAAAACACTTATTTTATGCAAGGACCTATGCTGACTTCCATGGTAAAATAAGATATTTAAATCCTTAAATTCCTTTATTTTCAACGTGATACAAAATCTTACATTAAAAATATTGACATCAAAATTTTATTTACTTCTACTTTGTGAATGTCCTAAAATTATAGGTTTGGTAATGTAACGTTTTGTGCAATGGTAACATAATAAGTAACATATAGAAATGCAGCAAAATATTGTGAATTGCTTTTAACCATATCGAACAATCTGAAAATCAAACACAGTAATTTTGTCAAGGGAAATACAGAAGTTGTTAGATTTGTTCCAATAAATTTAAGTACTGAGGATAAACTAAAACGAGTTTATAAAGTTTAAAATAAAGTGTCGCTTATCATTTCTAAGTCCATCCGCACTATATTACAGTACATATTGGATTTTAGTATTTTTGGATTCAAGTTCATATTTATAATGCAAAATATTATTTAGAATATATGATGATGAGGAACAATCTTAAAAAATTTTAATGTCCAACTTGTGAAATAATTGCTTAGATTCCATCTTTAAAAAAAAAGAATTGAAATAACGTTTCGAGGAAAGTAATCATCTGCATTAGATGAAAAGCCTTAAGTTTCCAAAATAATTTCCAAGTCCAAAAGTGCTGTACTAATCCTATCAATAGGATGTATATTACAATGTTAATATAATAATTATTTACTCTTTATATATCAAACCTTATATACCAATTATTTTCAATTACATTACTCTTAATTTAAAAGCTTGTAGTTGTCGTTAAAAAATTAAAGGGCTTACATTTCTCCCCCCACCCCCTCCCTACCTTTTTTTCCCGATCTAAATGACTTTACATGATGTAATATTGAACGCTAAGTTTTTTTTTTTTATCAACTATTGAAAGATTTTCATCTTTTAATATAATCTATCTGTAAGTAGTAGTATATAATTATTATGTATTTACCATACTTTCTACTTGTTCATTTGAACAAGTATATGCTGTTAAGTATGTTGTTTAGTTTACAGAAATTTATTTCAGAATAATTAATTGTTTATAAGAGAAAAGAAATTTTCAATCCAATAATTTAAGCTTTCCAAATTAACAAAAAGCATTTCAAACTCTTTCTGAACACACATAGGAAATTCTCGGGTGTACGCCCGGGTCATTTTGTATTTTTTTCCTACTCTTAAATAAATTAGAATTAAAAAATAAAGATTAATCTTTTCAATATAATTTGTTTACGAGTAGAAAAATGAGCCAAAATGTTTTATGCGTGTACCAAAGAATTACCCATTTACACATGCACCAATAATTAATAAGAAGTCAGATAAACAACATGATTACATGTATGAAAAGAAGTACGATTAACAAACAATAAAAATCGCTAAAGAATTAGTCCTCTTTTTAAAGGATAGTCAAAGTCTAACAATCACGATCTTGCAAGTTGACACAATAAAAATTAATTTTATGCTTTGGAATATGAGTATTTTAAAAGACAAAAACCACTTTATCAAATAATTGTAGGTGCTTTAATTTAACAATAAAAAAAATAAAAACGATACGTAAATTTCATACATAAATTTTAAATTTAAATTCAGGTGTTAACAGGGATTTTTAATACTAAAGTATTTTGGAAATTATTCATTGAATTCCCACAAAGGCAATTGCGGTATTTTTGTAAACTGCATTTTTAGATGAGATTAATAACTCATTTATTTAAAATCGAATGTTTTCAAATTTTGTTTTTAAAAATAATTATTGTTCTTATTGGTATATTGATTGTTATTTGGTTTTACATTCTAATGCCTCAGGGTTTGTATTCAGGTTATTCAATGAAATGCATTTTTTTGCGATTTTTCTCCTCCTCATGTTATTCCATAATTTTGTTTCGATTTTAAAAGTCTGTTAAAGAAACGATTTTTGGCTTTGCAAATGTTCATTAAATATAGCAGTACGTTTTAGTAATTTCTTTTGGAACTGAAATATACTATATTTACACTTAGTATCACAATCTTCATTTATTGATACTTGAAATGCTATTAAATGAACTAATGATACTTGCATATTTTTAGTCGACCATACAGAACAATCTCCAGCCAATTAATCTGAGTTAAATGTAAAGTTTGGTTCATATTATTTCCACATACTGTTAAGTTATTCAGGTACAAGAGACCAAACTCATCTAAATTAGCAACCTTTAATTCATTTATAATTTCTACAACAAAACGTAAAAATTTAGGCTTGGCGATTCTTTTATTCGTCATTTAAACTCGCTTTGCACGAATTCCGCCAACTGATGCCAGACTAACGGAAGAGTGCCCTTTTTTTTCTTCACATTTTATGATAAATTATTGTTTCGGTGCGTTGTATAAAGTTATGTGATTTATCAGTAAATGCTTTTGGGCAAACCTGATAAGAGGGCGAAACTGTAGCGTTGGGGGTTGTTGAGCGTTAGTAAACATGGGGCTGTGCCCCTAGTTGTTTTTATTATGGGTAGGTAGAGACATAAATATTATTGAATTCAAAATAAACATGAATTAGTAGATATTTCTTCCTTCTGTAAAATTATGCACACAAAGTTAACTGAAGTAAACAATTATTCTTTTCAATGGGGAAGAATGTTTTCATATAATCACTTTGTTTACACATTCAAGCATTTTTAATCAACTATATTTCAAAGATATTTTGGCTATTGCGCTTCTTAAAGTTTTTTCTGTGAATCTGTAATAAAAATTGTTTTTCCTTTTCGATCTATATTGCACAATGTATTCATTGATCAAAGCAACAGCTTGTTAGCAACATCCTTTAAACAAAGCAAGTTTTCAACGATGAGGAAAACTTTTTTATGAGATGGAGTTTCAGTCGAATCTTTTAACTGGTACACTTGGAAACAACCTTTAATTTTAGCTGTTTCAAAACAAAAGAAAATTATAATACACAAATCATCCATTCAGAGGAAGTATTTCGATTAGATATGAACTCGAACTCCTTTCCTTTTTCATACCCAAAACTAGCTTTGATTTTAGTTGAAACAAAATCAGAAAACAAACTAAGGGTTGCTAGTTCTTCACTTAAATAACAATGATGCCGTAAAATCATTTTTAATCTTTTATTGCTAAATTGTTTGCCACCAGATTTTTTCAACCTATAATATCATAAGGAGAGGTATTAAGGGCTCTGTCTACTTTGGATGCATGAAAAAAACTCTATTTTATTCATTTTATTTAAGAATATTGTTATGTTTATTGATATAAAACTTGTTAGGCTTAATAAAAACATTCGCAAATTACAAAAAAAAAAAAAAAAAAAAAAAACACTTTAACCACTTTTTTTAGTGTGAAAATGCCAGGTAAACAGGAGTCCTCAAAAAGTAGGTAGGTGTACGCTGTTGAAAAAATCTCAGAAACTACTGAACTGATCCTTATGAAATTTTAACCACATATTCAGTACACATATCGCTATATCCCGTACCAGAATTATTACAAAATTTTATTTATTTATTTATTTATTTATTTATTTATTTATTTATTTATTTATTTATTTATTTATTTATTTATTTATTTATTTATTTATTTATTTATTTATTTATTTATTTATTTATTTATTTATTTATTTATTTATTTATTTATTTATTTATTTATTTATTTATTGCAAAAAAAACAAACACGTTTTTAAATTATTATTATGTTGTTGTTTTTTCGGCATTTTGTTATTTTTGCATATAAATTAATATTAGAGGTACGGGATATAACCACTGTCACCCTAAACCTAAAACCATTCAATTTTTTTGTTTCAGGATGCGACGTTGTCCAGATTTTTTCCAACAACGCACACCTATCTACTTTTTGAAGACTCCTGTTTACCTGGCATTTTAACACTAAAAAAGTGGTTAAAACCAATATTTTTTTTTTTTTTTTTTTTTTTTTTTTTTGTAACTTACGAATGTTTTTGTTAAACCTAGCAATTTTTATATCAATAAATATAACAGTATTCTTAAAAAAAAATTATAAAAATAGCGTTTTTTTCATGCATCCTAAGTAGACAGAGCCTTTAACAGCTGATCGGGAAGTAGTAAAGACTACAAATATATGCACACACAACAAACCGATTAAATCATTACATACCTTTAAACTCTCCATCAGGTAATTCTATTGTGGCTTTATTACCATTTAACAATATATAAATTTTTAAGCCATAAATGACTTTTACCATCCAGAGAGCTTAGTAAAAAGCACTATTTTGGGTAATGTTTACATTTGATTCATGGTGGTTTAACTTAAACCCAATTCTCTTGTAAAAACTTAAATAAAATGATTTCAGGCTCAGTATTCAGGTCCCAAACACACTGAATGAGTTGGTTGGTTGATTTGTATACAAACGACCTATTTTTGTGCACAGTAAAGACTAATCAGACCAGAGCCAACAGCTTAAAGTGGATCCGAACCACAACATACTTACGTGCCAAAACCCAAGATAAGAACCCTGTATTTTTGCCATGCAAGGACATAGCGCGAACCACACAGAAGTCAGGTGGGCTACTGAATGCATCGTTGAGTGAAGTTTCAAACTTGTGATGCCAACGTGTTATCCACAAAAGATTTCTGCATATTTTGTACCTAAAATTACGTACTCCAGTAAATCTCCAGCTATTTGTTACGGTTGAATCAAAACACATAATAATTATTTGAAATTCACATTTCCATGATTATAAGAACTCGAAATTCGAAACGGCATCATTTACTGCTTTGCAAGCTTCAGACAATAAGGAATGCTAAGAAGCTTAGCATTTCCATCTTGTTAAAGAGAAACTAGTACCATTAAAAATCAAACTTTAGCTTTTGATGACAGATTAGATATCAATTTTCCATCCCAATAAACAACTAACTCTTATGTTTCAAAATATGTGTTTCTAATTTCTCAGAAGTTTCTCGGTGAACACTGTTGGCGTTCTCAATGAACAGTACGTTTTGAAAGCAATAGAATATACAATCAGATGGTTTGATAATGGAAGAGCAGCCTTTTTCATTTATTATATATACTTTTATCGTGTGGACTTTTTAATACTGATTTTACTTCGATTAAAAGCAGCTGCAACTCTTGGAGTAATAATTGATCTACGACTGTGTAGCTTAAATTACCTTTGAGTTTTGGATTATATCGATTTTGCCATCTGTTATTAATATTAAAAATTATAAGTATTATATATGCTATTAATTAAATTAAATACAGCATATTAACGAAGTTAATAAATATTGAAAACCATTTGAAGAATAATGTACAGAAAAATCAAATATGGTAATTTGTATAATTATAAATGCTAATAAAAATGCAATAAAAATATAACATCAGAAAACATCTGATTTGAACATGACAAAGTGTTCTTACAAATTTTAGGATACAAATATTTGTAAGAGAAGCGTGATAGAATTCAACAAATTGCATATTCATTAAAAAATTAAAATTTTGGACGAATTCTCTATTTTTGTTGGCTTGGAAGACCTTAAAAAGTTAGGGAAATGAATTGATTTTTTTAATATCCTATTATGACAGAAAGGACATTTTGAAGTGTGAGACCTGGCATTTAAAAAAAAAATTGCCTCTCCTGAAATACACAAATGTACAGCCTACTTAAGTTTAGTTTGCTTAGCCACTCTTTTATAAATATTTCATTATTTCAATAAAACAAAAAGCAAGACTTTACATTTTACGAAATTACTATAATCGTTATATAGCTGATTGATATGACACATATTGATTTTAAATAATAAAAAATATAGTCGCACAAGTTGGCAGAGTTTCGATTTAATTTCACGCATTAGCTTAAATTGTTCTCATTTACAATTATTTCCAGAATTATTCGCATTTAAAATTTAAATTTGACTTTGAGACATGATACTTGTTAAACGGAGGGATATAAAAAAAATCTACAACCAGGCAATATTTATGGAAAACCCTTTTTTCAAGATGAATTCTCATTAAAAAAAAATAGCAAATTAATTTGAAAACGAACAGGAATATCTAAACTTTACTTTTTTCTGATACTTTAATAAAATAAAATCAAAAACTATAATTATAGACAATTTGACTTTTCTATCCTGAAAACCACTTAAAAACGGAAATATAACAGATAGATTTTTTGATAGAGATAATAGATGCTTAGCAATTTATTAGAAATATTAACTAACCATTTTGTCTGAATAGAGTCTTCAACATAGTAAATAAAAACTATTTAAAAGCTTCAGTCCAAGCTTCGTCACACACAAATAAATTTTTTCAAAAATGCCACTTCTATTAAATGTTTTTATTAGTCCAAAAATAAGTCAGAACCGACAAATCATTCATTGTTTTTGTTTAGATCTGAGAACAGCTAAAAGTTTTGATTGGTACAAAAGAACGCCTAATATTACCGATAGCTCAATTATCGGAATTAAAAATCTATTTCAAATAAGAAACACTTAAGATTGCTTAGAGAAGTTACTTTTCTTGGAAATTCATCAGAGTTAAATATTCTATTCTATTGTTGAGAGATATAATTCTTTAGGTTTTATAAACATGCTTTTTTTTTTTTTTTTTTTAATTATTATTATTATTATTTTCTATAGATATGCAATCTACTGTATACTATCACAATTTTTTGTTTTTTTTTCCCCTTTCTAATTTCTTTTACTTTGGTTCTCAAACTAATAACATAATGTGCAAATGTAAATATACTATTAGTCAGACGCGAAGGACTTAGCTTTTAAATTAGCATATCATTTATAAATGTTAGGGTATTTTTATAAAGAGAGAAAAAGCGATCGCCACTAAAAACACTATCCGCTACCTAAGATTTGCGTGTGTGAGAGAAATTAGTATTATACTTTTTTATAAACTCAAATAGTACAGGTAAAATAAGACATTTAAGGAAAAAAAATGGCTCGTTCATGAAACTTGGCAAAAACGTTTTATTTGTCATGAGAATAAAGAAACAAAAGAGTCAGTAAAAATATCTAGTATAGACGAGTGTTTTTTAGGGGGTGTAAGGGTGAGGTTTTTTTTTTTAACTGAAAATTAATATTGGTATAACTCAGGCATGTGATACACACTTTCTTTGACGCTGAATCGAATGGGAAAAAATCAAGACAATATAACCATCCCATAAAAAGTTATAGTTATTTATACACACGAAATCATTTACCCCAAAAAAACACTTTTGAAAAGTAGAACCACCAACCTCAAAAACACAAAAAACTTTCTTACAATAAAAAAATCATAAACATGATGAAAATTTTCAGCCACAAACACAGTGATATAAAAAATGGCCAACCTCTGATTACAACTCTCGGTTGTGACTCGCTTAAGAATGTATGCTTACTTAGTTTATTTTTAAAATTTAAGTTCCGCTCCCATAAAAATTTACGCTGCTTGAGGTTGGCGCCCGTCATAGGAATATTAACAATGCTTGCGTTTAAACTAATTTATGACTGTTATCACGAATATTCGAGTTTACGATTTCATTTGGATGGGCAGGAAATACAAAGTGATGTAAATCTTCATGTTCATGTAATTTTCAAAATAGTATAGAGAAACTGTGCTCAAACGCTTGCATTTGAATCGTTATTAAGAATTTTTTAAGTAGGAAACTGAAGTGCTTGTGGTAAGCTTTTGTTTGGTTGATACATACATTTTTGAAAGTTTTTATTGCGTGGGGGGTTTTAAAGGTTAGTAATTAAGAAGGGCGCCAACCTCAAGCAGTGTAAATTTTTATGGGAGAGGAACTTAAATTTTAAAAATAAACTAAGTAAGCAGACATTCTTAAGCGAGTCACAACCGAGAGTTCTAATCAGAGGTTGGCCATTTTTTATATCACTGTGTTTGTGGCTGAAAATTTTCATCATGTTTATGATTTTTTTATTGTAAGAAAGTTTTTTTGTGTTTTTGAGGTTGGTGGTTCTTCTACTTTTCAAAAGTGTTTTATTGGGGATATCATAACTGTTTTTTAAACACTGGCGACTTTTTTGAATTTGTCCGTTTCATCGTTTTTCTATTTATCCCCTATGGTACACCTGGTACCAGGGATATTCATAATTCTTCAAACTGAGTTCAACGATACCTTACATGCAATAATTATTTTTAAAATTGATAAACCGGAAGTGGTACCAATAGCATACCTGGTACTTTAAACATTCATAATTCATCAAAACAAAAGTCCATGCCATATTTATCTTGGAAATTGATAAACCGAAAGTGGTACTACCTATGCTATACCTGGTACCTTAAACATTCATAATATTTCAAGACAAGCCCAACGACACCCAACATGCCATATTTATCTTCAAAATTGATAAACCAGAAGTAGTACCACCTATGGTACACCTGGTTCCATGAATATTCATAATTTTTCAAGTTGAGTTCAATGATATCTTACATGCCAAAATCTGCTTGAAAATTGACAAATTGTTTGAATGCGGACTGCAGTAACCATCAAAATCGACCACGAACGAGTAATAGAAACTTGTATACGGCAACTCAACTCCCAAAACTTAAAGAAATACGTTGCCATCGACAAAGAGCCTGTCTGCCAAGTTTCAGCTTGATTGGTTAGTTTGTACGCACAACGACCTATTTTAGTGCATAAATAACGACTAATCAGTCCGGGGCCCACAGCTTAACTTGGATTCCGAATCACAACGAACATCCATACCTAACCCAGGAATCAAATCCGGCACCTTTAACATACATCCCACTGAAAATTTATTCTATTAAATTGTTACAAATAAATATTACAAGTTTTTTACAGCCTAAATATTGCGGTATAAATTATTTTTACTATACCAAGCATTATTTTGGTTCACATAATAACCCAATAATATTTGACAAAATTTAAAATATTTTCTTAACAACAATTTTAAAATTCACTATGAAATTACAGTTTTGATGATATTTTATTCTACAATTTCATTTTACAACGAAAAGTAAACAAAATCAACACATTTTTAAAAACGAATGACATTTTTGCAAATTCCATTAGCCAATCGCAATGCGTGGTTCATTTAGTCCTCTGTAATGAATTGACTGTGACGTCAGCTCGCATAACCTCCACATTTCTACTTTGTATTCAGCCCATAGTATCTTGCAACAAAATGTGATTATTTTCATTTTTCAATGGAGATTTCCAGAAATTAAAATGTTTTTGAAAATTAACTCTCTCTAAATTGTCATACAGTTCAAATAACACATGCAACTTGAAGAACAAATATTTCTCTTTAATTCTGTCTATTCAAAAATTAAATTATTTCAATTTTAAAGATGTTATAAGCCATATAGTTATAGTCCAACTCGTTCTGCCTATACTTTAACATTACGTTCATTCTCACTTAAGCCTAACCTGTCGGAAAAACTAACTTCGAAATGATAGCAAACCTGTTTGGCAACTTTTGGCATATATATCTGAACCTCAATTACAAGCTGATCGCCTTTATCTGTCGCCAAATTATGAAATGAAAAAAAAGGGGTTTTAAATTAATTAAAAATAGAAAGAATTATTTAATGAAGTTCAAACCAGCGCAGGATTTTAAGTTGAAACATTCCTATCCTATAATTCAATCCGTTTGAAGATCTGTAGCTTAGTTAGGGCTGGACGTTTGTCTAAATTTTTACATCAAAATCGGGCTAGAACTCGTTTTTTTATTTCGTTTTGGAAATTTCAATATTTTTTTTCTTCGTTGTCTTTTATCCTAGGTACTCAATTTTTTTTTCTTTGAAAGATATCACCGAAACGAATCTATGGTATTTTTGTATAATTATGTGAAGTTTCGTAAGCGCGCTAGAAAATAGTCAATTTCGGCTTTTTCGCTGGTAGTTGTGCAAATAATAGATACTTACTGTAGTTTCTGCCTTTTTAAGGTTGGCGGCGAAACGACCGTTTCGTCTGATATCGACAAATGTAATGTGTGCCTTATTTCCTTACTTATTCTGTATCTTTTATACTTTTTTTACTTACTATTTCAAATATTCAATGCTAATTACTTATTTTGTTACTAACTGGTACTTTTTCTATTAAATTTTGGTTGTAAATTAAAATTTTCGACTCTGTTTTGGTGCATTACATGTAGATATTACAATCTATGTAGACGATAAAATAGACAAATGGCCTATAGCTTTTTATAGGATGGTTATATCGTCTTGATTTTTTCCCATTCGATTCAACGTCAAAAAGTACTACATACACATGTGTCACATGTCTGGGTTATACCAAAACTAATTTTCAAGTTTAAAAAAATCCTCCTCCCTCCTCCACTTGTCAAAAAAACACCCTTTTATGCTATATATTTTATGGACTCGTTTGTTTCTTTATTCTTATGACAAATAAAACGTTTTTGATCAGTTTTATAAATGAATCAATTTTTTTATTTCTTAATGTCGTATTTTACCTTTCCGTGATTTATACATGTGTTTTCGTTTATAAAAGGAATGTAACTTTTTTTAGATTAGTTAAATTATCTTGCTTTTTTTTTTTTATTCGATTCAGCATTAAAAAAATACTCTAAAAATATGTGTCACATGCATAGATTGTTCAAAATTTAGTTTTTCACTTATAAATCTCACTGATCCCCTAACCCCCACCCACCAAAAAACACCCTTCTTCGTTAAATATTTTTATGGACTCTTTTGGTTATTCATTTTCATGACAAATAGAACATTTCTACCAAGTTTCATCAACGGACCAATTTTTTTGTTTTTCATATGATTTTTGGTACTATTTTACACGTACTAAAAATAATATTTGATGCCTTGTGGATACGAAGGATGATATCAACAAAAAGTGATTGTCAGAAAAACCATTTGAAAAGTTTCCCATGTACCCATGTAGTGATTTGTCCATTCTTTGTATAACTCTCTGTGTATTATGAGAAGAAAAGAAGGGCGAATTCAAATAAAAATATATACCTGTGGAATTTAGGATCTATAGACTTTACATTCAGATGACAGGGGAAAAAATTTACCCGAAGTTCAGTTCGCCTTTATAGCCGCAATGCCTCAATTTACCTCTCATATGTTTGCCAGGTAAGTGGATTGTTTCTTTTTTAAGTTATTGAATTTATTTTTTATTATTATCTTCCAAAATTTCTTATCCCTATGTTATAGACCAGTAGTTCACTCGATGGAGGAGCATAGTAAGATGCATACCTCTATTCATTGATAAATTCTGGATGATAAGTTACGATTTTTTATAATTGTGAGCTTTCAAAAAATAATAAAACCACCGAAACTGGTAAGACAGACAGCTACAGTAGTAGTTGCCAACCTCAACCTACTTGTTTACATATTTGTTTATTTTTGCTAAATAATTTACAAATAGATACCAAAGTTACTAGATGTTTTAATATATATGCACGCTCCATTGGAAATCTTAATTTCGAAGCTCATTCTCTAGTCCTTAATGAAATAGGAGCCGAAAGACGTGTTGGCATCAAGACAGCTTGAAATATTTAATTTATTTTAAATTCATTTAAAATTCTAAAATTTTTTTAATGTGAGAATAATTAATGCATTAAATTGAATTACTATCTTTTATTTGATCTTTACAAAACTGAAATTTTTTAAGTATTTGGGGAAAAACAGATTTTCTAAATCTTTGCTAGCTCACTATCGGGGATAGCTATCCCACGTGATCACACGTTGGGTAAAAACGAAACGATGGCTAAATAGGTCAAAAACTTGTATTTTTTATTTAGTTTAGTTTAGTTTAGTTTAGTTTAGTTTAGTTTAGTTTAGTTTAGTTTAGTTTAGTTTAGTTTAGTTTAGTTTAGTTTAGTTTAGTTTAGTTTAGTTTAGTTTACTTTACTTTACTTTACTTTACTTTACTTTTCTTTACTTTATTACAGATTTATAATTTATTTTTATTTTGGACACAAATACAATATATATATATTTTTAAATATAAAAGTAAAGAAGTATCTGAACTTTCACTCATATTTTTTAAATAAACCCATAATTAACTCTCATCATGGAAAATTAAATGACACTTTTATTTTATTTACTATGTGGAGAAACACTGGGGTTTTCCCCTTATAGTGTAAGAAGAAGAATATTAATTGGATTCAATTTGAAATTTATGTGAAGTAAATGGTTTTTGATAAAAAAAGAAAACTTAATAGAAAACGCGAATGTTAATAATCTCTTGGTTATGGTTAGGTTATTTGAAATATAAAAATTCAGATTTATGTAAAAATTTCATCAACTTTCAAGTTCAGATTTTATAGTAAAATATATTGCAAAATCTAAAAGAACAAATTCTCCCCTCCCCCCCCCCCCCCCCCCACTTACTCCATATTTATTTTTAACTAAATTAATTTAATTCTCAACAAAAAGATTTTCAAGATAATACTTCGTATTCTTAGTTTAATAGTTTGGTAAATTCCAGATGTTAATTTCCACCTAAGTCATAAAATGCATTCCAAAGTATTAATACAATTGTTCAAAAGTTTGTTCAATAACTATTTTTACAGAAAAGATTACATTCCTCACTAGACATATTTGAAAAAAGTTCACTTTAAATGAGTGGTTAAACAAGAACCCATAATTTTACCAAAAAATATGCATGCCCATTTCCCATCTATAAAATCCAGTATAAAACAACTTACAAACATTGTATAAAACAAAGAAAAAAAATCACAACTATTGATAACTGAGTAAAATAATTTAAAATGCTACCTTTCAACGAAGATGTTGAAACACACGCAGAAGATTATTCATATGACATTTCAAAACATACATTTTAAAGAAAGTATGTGCTTCTAAAACACTTCCCAACTCTAAACAACATTCGAAGAAAACAATATCGATAATTTTGAATAAATGCAAGCGATTTCAATTTTTCAAATAAAATAAGCTATCGAAAATATATAAATCGTTTGAAAATTTTAACAAAATAATATACCTATATGTTTATGGATAACAGCACTTAAAAATTAATAAGGTTCAGGATTATTATGTGTGTTTTTAAAACCCTATTTAAAAGCATATATTTTTTATAATCAGCTTAACTCTGTAGTCCGTTTAAATAATTTCAATAAAGTTAAGTTCAAGAAATGATTTGCTTGATACTTAAAAAGTTTTCAAATAGCTCTTATTCGAAAATATACATTATCAAGATAAACTAGTCAGAAAAAAAAATTGTAAGTGTACTTTTTGTTTTTGATTAAAAATACCAACCCAGAGATTTCGTAGAGTAAGAAATCACTCGGTATTAGAGCCATCTTGGTATGCTCGGTATTTATTCTACGACACTTCTTTTTTTCAGATTGCTAAGGACCTATAGTTTAGGATGACATAACATTCTCAGTAAGGGACATACAGTGTCTATCGAAAATAAGGGGACCCCTTGCAAGAAAAATTATATATGCACTTTACGCAGGTTGTTATTTGAATTGTTGTTTTGTCAGTTGGAAACATTTTGTGACTAATCACAACCTTTTGTAACCAATCACAAAGCACTTTAAAAAAAAATTAGAATGTTCAATTATTTGATACGTATTTCATTTTTTAAGCAAAAAGCATTATTCTATGACGTCAAGATGCATAATTTCTACACTTAAAACTAAAGAAAATTCTTAAGCAATTTTTCAGAATAAAGAATAATAATCAAAACCCATTATCGACCTTTATTGCTTGAAATAGAACTGAGAACTTTATGCATTTGAATGAATTTTAATGGAAACAGCTACAATAATTTGTTTTAAAAGGCATTAGAAAAATCCTATAGAATTTTCTGCAATGGAACATTCCACAGTAAATTAGGTAAGAAATTGTTAACTACTAAATTTTTCTAATATTTATCAAATCAAATAGGAAAAAAGAGGGAAAAAGAAAGTCGAAAATGTCCATGAGTATGAGTAAAATAAATTCCAATAAAAAACTATATAGAGACTTGAAAAATATTTTATGACATTTTACGTTTAGAAGAATATGAGGCTTTACTTGGTAATCTGAAAATCTTGGTAATCATAAAAAAACAATGATGTTTATGCTAGTAATAAAACAAAGTACATCAGTATTATTTTAAGAATTCACCATGCAAAGGCACATCAATCTTTTATTTATATACCTACCACAGTCAGCAGAATCTATGTTTGGCTATTGAAATTTTATTTTAATATCATAGAAATATATCTTAATAGATTTAAATTTAAATTTTGTAAAGTAAGTTTAATTACAACTTCAAAAAATAATATAAGAAAAAAATCAGTTAATTTTTAAGAACTATAATAGCTTTATGTTCTCAAAATAATGGGACAATTTTAATAGTAAAATTCTATTTAAAATAAGTTATTCCTATATTATTAATTAATTTTTTGAATTGTTCTATCACGTTGTAAATTGAAACAATTCTAATGCATAAATCGTTTTTAGTGTATAATCATTTGTTAAATTGTTTTTATACGTGAATTTTCAAACATTGAATGAGTATCATAATTTAAATTTTAAATATAAATTACAATATGAATTAGAAATAAAGAATCAAATTAAATTTTTAATTTTAAACAATATGTGAATAATTATTTTGAAACTTTCGTACACAAAATAATTTTTCTTTCAAAAATTGATACTGAAGAGCAGTAAATTCAGTAATTTGTAATTAAATTGTTTTACAATTTACTAAAACTTCCACTGTCATCGTAATCTGAAGATTTACATGCGAAAAAATACAAAAGATGCAAAATTCTAATGATGTCCTTTTTTGACCTATGGAAATTAAATTTTTTGAATTTTGACCTATCCTTGCTTTATTTATATATATAACATCCCTTGACCAAAATACCATATTCGACCCTATTAAAAATTTAATGCATTTTTAAATGCCTTTGCTGTCAAATTTTCCTAAATAATTGCTTACCTAGTATATCATTAATATGATATGAATAAATAATATATAATAAAGAAAAAAAAATTAAATTAAGTGTATTTAAACTAAAACAAGAAAAACTACCCTTATTTTTAAAAACCTCTTATTCAAACATCACACACATTTTTCAGATATTTAATAAGCATTCAAGGAATTATTGTCTCAAATTAATTTTTGCCTTCTGTTTAAACATTTTGTCTTTACGAAAATTGCTTTTAATTCTGACAAGTCGAATTCACATTATTATACTACCTTTTACTCATTCTTAATATCTGAAAAATATTTATTTGAAATTTTAAGTAAAGATAAACTTTATGATTGATATATCTACCATAAAAAAGAATTTCCATAAAAAAGAATTTCCATAAAAGTAAGAAAAACTTTCTTAACATAAAACATCTTTTAAGACTAACATCAAATAGATAGTAATTAAATATCAACAACAACAAAATAAAATAATATAATATATTGATTACATTTTTCAATCTGAAAGTGGAATAAGAAACGAAAATAAATTTTTCTTGATCCTTAATAGATTGATGAAGAACTATCTTTTCTACAATTCGCAAACAATACGCATCTTAAAATCCTTATAATGAAATCAAATTATGCCCATAATACTCCGTTAGTCAAATAAAAAACTTTAATATTCACTGTTAACTACTAAAAACTTATATGCCCTTTATATATTCCATAAACACACACAGAAATTATTATTATTATTTTGTTTTAAGAAGCAACTTCGCATTGCTTAATCTTAACATTATCTCAAAAGAAAAACATGTATCCTTCAATTTTTTTTATCCTTCAAATTCTACTGCGTCACATAATATCAGCCCCCATATTCACTCACTCGTAGTTAAACATATCCCCATCCCTACAACACAGATAATCTCCGATTATATCACCCACTAATCGGTTAATCGACTTACCTATCCGGATAATCCTACGAGGCGGTGAGTAGCAGTTGATACTGGATCAGGCGTAAGCATCACCAGGTAGGACCTCGGTTAACCGGTGGACGGAGTATTGGACGGGAGAAGTTTCCGTACAACGCGACTTCCCTCTGTGCCAACCAAGCGTAGTCTGCGCCAGATGGACGCTTTGCCTGCGCAGACCGGACATCGACCACTGCTGGGGGGCCGGAGATATCCGGGCCGACGGGTGCTCTCGATGGGAATCTAATGGACCGGCTTGGGAGATATCCGGGCTTTTTTATTTGTGGTTTAATATAGCATGTGGGTGTGAGAAAATTGGGGGTGTGCGTGTATCCATGTACTCCCTCGCTCTTACAATAAAAATCTGGTTGATCTGATGAATCTATGACTCTTTCTCAATCTCTCAATTTTTTTTTTTTTTTTTTTTTTTTTTTTTTATGGTTAATTTTCTTTTGCATTCCTTAAGATTTAAATTTTATAACCTACATAAAACATTTTTTAGTAATAGTAAATCAGGAGAAAATTGGTGATTGGCTTATGTTTATATTTTCGTTAATTCTTACCATTAAAGACACTAGTCGATCTGATGGATCTATATGTTCTTTAAATTTTCTTTATTTCAATCATTGCTAATTATCTTTTTCATTTCCTAGAATTATTTCCTGAAAAATAATTCTTAAAGTGGTGTGGAAAAATTACGGTGTCCATGTGCACATATTCACCCATTTTTAGCCTTAAGAAATTAGTTGAACTTAGCGATATGAGTCTTTCAAATTCTATTTATTTTATAATCATCAACTTTCTTTTGCATAAAAAAATATCGACACTTTTTCCCCTGCTGTGGTATGAAAAAATGAATATGTTCGCATATTCACTAGTTCTTTTAAAAAAATTATTCGATCTAATAGGTATATGTTTTTTCTAATTCACACAACTTTTGTCATCGTTATTTTTTTTTTTTTTTTTTTTTTTTTTTTTTGCTTTTTCTAAAATATTAGAAACCATTTGAAAAAAAATATATAGTTAGTATGGTGTGAAAAATTTAATAGTGTAAATGTGTTCACATACTCACTCTTTCTTAGCTTTAAAAAAAAAACTAAATGATATGAGGGAATTTTCAAACTAACTTTATTCTTTTTATCTTTTTGTCCTTTATCATCCGTTGCATTCTCTATTGCTGAAAATTGAGAAGAAAAAAATTGTACTGGCATATCTGACATCATACCAGCATTTTTGAGATTCTCCAAAACAAATCTCCTAATATCGTTTAAATTTTGCTATTACAGAAAAAATTGTTCCAAAGTTTGGTACTTATTCACTTGAACTTAGTCTATATAATTTTTTTCCCATTAGGTTCACATTTAAGCAAGGGTTTCACTTGTATGCTGTAATTCTTACAAACTAACTTCTTACAATTTCTTTACTTGCTTGTCAGGTAATTTACAAAGGTTAGAGAGAAGAAAAACTTGTTACTAAAACAGGTAACTTAAACGTGGCATCTTCTGTGATCAATGCAAATAGATGATGTTCTAAATGTTACCTAAAATGTATAGAAAAATGTAATGTGAGAAAAGGATATTTTAATTGTGTACATTCAAATGCCAATCAGATTATAAAGTGTTACTATTTTAAAAAATTTAAATGTTAAAGTTGTGAACATCAATAATCTTTGTTAATTTCAAAATGCTTTAATGTGTAGCTTGAAAAATAAAAAGTATGGTATCTAGTCCAGTTCTGGTTAAAAATTCTTTAGCATTTGAAGCAGCACTTGTTATACTTCAAAGTTTAAATGTTAGAATCTGCTGTTGCAAACACTCAGTACTTGATATTGAATATTTGAAGGTTCAAATAATAGATATGTGTTAAATGTTACAAGAAAATGCTGATGAACATGTAGCTAGAACTGAATTACCGGCTTTACATACTCAAGATGAAAAGGAGACCATCCATCAGTGTGCTCAGAGCACATGGTAATATAATAATAAATTGGATGTAGAAAACTTTCTTTAAATTTATTAAACATAGGATGAGCAGAAAGATGTACCCAGTTTAAAAAACAAATTATTGTGCGAAAACTATTACATATTGATATATGATTATTTTTAATGGAAAGAGCAGTTATTGATTTTTTAATGAAATGTAAAAAAAAAAATTTAAAAAATTTTTCATTAAAAACTGCTCCTACCATTTAAAATATCATAATATTATATACCGACTAAAGTAATAGTTTTCGTGCAATTGTTTGTTTTTTAAACTGGATACGACTTTCTGATCATTCTATATATTTAATAAATTCAAAGAAAGTTTCCTATATCTAACTTACTATCTTACCATGTGTGCTGTGCACACTGATGAGATGGGATAAATTTCGTAAGTTATTTAAATTTTTGTGGTATAGTAAAGATATTGGGAGCAGTATAACATATCTAGGTCGAAGTAACGGAATTCAGAATAAAAAAGGAAATTTTTATGTAATACCTACTCTTTAATAATTGTGATAAAAAAATGTCTTTTCACCAAGCAATTCCAAATCTTTTAAAAACTGTCTCAATAACTCACACCCACTCCCCGCCTCAAAGCTAAAAAAAAAAAAAAAAAATCATCAGTCAGTCAGTCCAACTTTCATCAGCAATCAAACTTCCTCGAAATTACTTTTCTTCCCTCTCCTAACTTCATCCCCACTCAAATTCGACCACCTCGAACTTTTCCCCAAAAAAGAAAAATCCCCATTTTTCTCAACCATCAAAACTAATCATCGCACTGACGACAACTTCGCGAACAAAAGACAACCTTTTTTTTATTATTATTGTTACCATTTAGGGATAGGAAAGGATTCAACAACCCCCCTTTCCATCTGCGTTCCTTCCCAGTCAATCCCGTACCCGATCTAATATGTATGAAAAGTGGACCCCAGGTATGGGCCCAGGTGTGCTGCCGGCTTCCGTGACGGTTATCGACTAGGTGGGGGGGATCAATAAGCTCATTATTCCCCGCCATCCACAAAGGCAGTGGACCCTCCACTGGCTGACACTGCCCATAGAGGACATAACGGCTTGAAGCTGGATTCGCGGAGTACCCAATACGCGTAGGAACTGTCTGATACGCTTTGATAGATTTGTGGTCAAGTAGTATATTTTAATGGTTCATCAAGGTTGTTAATATTTCCTTGTAAGACCTCGTCGTTGATATTTCCTTCCTTGTAAACTGCGAGAAAAAATCCCTTGAAATATAATTAATTTTAAAACAGGAAGAAACAGCAATACATTTAATTTAACACCAGGTTTACAAGCGAAATCAGACGCGACGGTTTCTTGTATATATATTTCTAAGAACACTTTTCAAATTGACGGGTAAAATAAAAACCTTGTTTTTTTAAGAAGAAAGATTCATTTAATTTAAAACAATTACAATCTTAACAGGATTTTTTCACGCAATAGTAACAGATCAGGTAGAGATTTTTTTTTTTCAATTCAGCATTATAAACACTATAGACACTTTTCAGGGTTTCCATTGAACATTTTCCAAATACCCCCAATACCGTAATGTCTATACTTTAGTCTAATTTACTCATTGTGACCGACTTGCAGTACTATCTTAACTTTTACAATCGCGTGTACTGATGCGTTCTTCGAAACTTCGCAAAAGTTGTTCTCCTCATGCGTATTAATAAATGTTTCTGTCCCGTCATGATTGCAACTTAATGACTAAAAAAATATTCTGCGAATTTACTGATCCTCCCGCGAATGAATTCTTATTTGATAAATGTGTGATCGAATCAGCGTAAAATACTGCTCAGTGCAAAACACATGACACTTAGAATATCGTGTTTATGTCTTAAACATGAAAAACAGGTACACCGATTGGAGAGTTGTATGAAATTCAACACCATCTCTGTACAAAATAAATACTTGCGCCTGCAGACGCCAGTTTTGAAAGACATTCTTTACTACAATAAAACCGTATTTTTTAGTATTTAACATTAAAAACTTTGCACGTTACGAGATGCATAATTTTTTATAAATATTAAAATATGTTTTCCTCTGACCTCAATTGTTGATGTGCTTGTAAAATAGGTACGTAACACTCGACTTGTTTGAATTACATTTTAATTATTTGTCATATACTTAGTCCAGGCAATTTTATTTACAAGAAAAGTTACGTAAGCTGTGGATTAGATTTTTAATTATATAATAGAGATCAAAAATAAATCCACCTTTTTGGAAACTACACATCTTGTATAAATAGAGAAATAGAATCAAACAAGAATAAACGATCAAATGCAGGTTAGATGCAGGTGAAACATTTGTCGGCATGAGTTGAGGAAGTTGCATTTTTAAGTAAAATAACAAAACAATGCAAATTAAAAAACGCTTGTCAGTCATTTGTCAAAATTGAAATTTTTCTATTATTTCTTAATCGGATTTTAACAACATACTTTCTTCCAGAAATTTTTCATCATTTACCATAGGAAAGTTTCAAATCAGGCGATGGAATTTTACATTCATCGGTTTCATATCTCCTTTAAATGTTTATTTAATGACTCTCTAGGGAATAATCATCATCGTCCTCCAACATTTATCACTGACTTCAGTTAGTAGTAATTTGATTCTTTCATTCTAAATACTGTATGTTTTCCGGTTGATAAATTAAATTACTGCGATGCATGAAAGAAAATTCTTTTGGTTTGATTGATTTAAACGCTCGACGACTTTTTTTTTCTTGCACAACAATAACTAATTAGGTCGGGACCTACAGAAGCAGAAGGGTGTTCCAAAAATGTCAACTTTTAAAAATATAATGTAACCTATCTCACCCGCCAAAAATGTTCTTACTGTGAACATAAAACAACAACTGGATATATATATAAAAGAAAGAGTAAGAAATACACAAATAATTCAATTTCTAGTAGATGTGAACTCGATGTGATTTTCGAATCTCATAAAGAAGATCTAAAAACAAGCTAAGTGTTGCAAGTTCTCCATTTAAATTCCAAGAATGTCGTAAAATCATTTTAGTACTTTATGGCTTAAATGTTCATCATCATATTCTTTCAACTTTCAATTCAGTAAACTATCATTAGGAGGAACATCAACAGAAGATCGGCAAGTTAAACAAGACAGTAAGTATTCACACGTTAGAAACTGATTAAATCGTTGCATACATTGAATCTCTCCTGCAGTTATTGTGACTTCCATTACTAATAAACAATAACTCCATTTTCAAGGAATAAATTACTTTTGCCATCAAGTGAGTTTGGTGAAGAGCACATGGTTTCCAAAAGGTAGAGTAAATGCATAATCCTATAATTAATTATGCAAATTTTAAAAGCTATCTGTTATCATCATTATGTAGTTTTGTAGCATTTTTTTCTGATCAGAAATAAAAATTTTTAAACTGTCTGATGCTATTATTACCATCGATATAGATAAACAACTAGATAGACTGCTCCGATGGCAACGCAAGGCGAAAAACGCGCCGGCAGAAATATTTGTTTTCCTGCCATTGGTCGGACGATTTCCTGAATCATGGTTAATTACTGTGTTGCATATAATTGCAACACAGCGCAAATCGAAAAATATAAACAATATTTTTCGCCGGCAAATAAAAAATAGTCATTCATATATGTTAATGTATTTTTATTATTATTATTATTATTATTATTTTGAAAAATATCTAAAATGACCCTTCTAACAATGATCACTCGTGGTTAATGATTGATCTCTTATATGGCAATTCATGTCCATGAATAATATATTTTAAATTCAGAACAAATAGCATTATGATCTAGAATAAAACACTTGATTTATATTTATTTAGTCTTTGTTTTTATTCGTTTTCAAGGGCATTTGGCAAAGAAATGGGAAAAGAAAGCGAAATTAAAACTCTACTTGTTCACTCATTTAATAACTAAAATAATTACTCTGTTTATTTATAACTGGATATACCTTTGTTTTAGGTACGTTTTATTTAATCTATATTTTTATACGTTTTCATAAACAATTAGTAATTGTATTTAAAAAAAAAAGTGTGGAATGGAAATTGAAACAATAACTTAAAATGCTAGTGTTCTGTTCTAAATTTATTTAATAATGAAACTGCTGACTGCAAACGGCAAAGTTTATCAGTTTCTTTATTACTTACGTATTTATTTTAAAAACTAAGTCTTTTTTAACGGTTTGTTGGAATTCGAAGTTCCACCAAACTGTCGAAAGCAATTTGTATTTCAGTTTTATTTCTGTTTAAAAATGTAACCCTTGAATTTTAGAGAGAAATTGTCTCTCCTCTTGAAATCGTGTACAAATGCTTGTATTAAAGTAAATAAGTTTATTTTATTTTAATTTATTTAAATGTTTTTATTAAATTAGGAGAAAGTGAAGTGTTTATGAGTCAGGAAGGCACGAATTTCATCATAGTTTTCTAATTCTCAAATTTCATCTCTTAGAATACACATTATTATTTATTGTAAAACGCATTCGTATTTTAGTCGATATTTGTTTAAATGAATTGTTGTATATTAGACGGATTTATTGAGTAAATGTTAAACTGATTAACTTTATTTCACTGGCAAATAATTTTGATTTAATTTTTTAGCTAAAATGGTACCAAAAGTAATCCAGTTGGTCAATTTTATTTTACAAGAAACCCAAATTTTTATTAATTAATGTACTACAATTAAGATTTTTTCAGAGACCCACTTCAGAATTAATGGATCAAATATATCTCTTTGACTTGCAATAAACAAGTTTCAAAACCTGTATCTTTAAATTCATAAGCTATATAATAATATTGAGTATGAAAAATTAATATAATAAAGTTTGCCTTAAATGAACTTAAATTGTTTTTCGTATTACATTAGTTATAGTATAAATGAATTTGTATTTTGCAATCTTATTACTACTTATTTTCAACTGGTTTATTGTATTTCTTCAATTATCTTTAATTTCTACTTCTAAAATAAATATACTTTTTAAGTCTATTTTCATTTGTTTACTGTATTCTCATAACTTGTAGAAAATAATTTATTTTGAAAACTTTTAATTTATGTAACTTAAAATGTAAGGATTTAAATTCAAATCAATAAAGATAAAACATGTTTACAGATATCAACAGTAACTAATCTCAAATGTTTGTTCCAAATATATAAATCCTATACTTAGAATTATTTTGATCAGTTTTATTTATTGGTTAAACTGTTTCTTCAATTATGTTTAATTCTTTTTTTTTCTTCTTTCCCCCCCCCCCCTTTTTTTTTTCTTCTTTTATTCTTTTGCTTGCTAAATATCAAAAGTAACGCGAATATACCATAAAAATCGAAGAAAATCCACATCGGCAATACAAATTCCTTCATCCAAGCATCTAGCTTCCGCGGTGGCAACGGCTCGTTTCCTCAACGTTAAGCAGTCTATCCAGTTGTTTATCTATATCGATGGTTATTACAGTCCTTAATTGCTTTTTTAATGTGTGGTGGTTGATGATAATTGAATAATTTTATTGAAATCTCTTAAAGAAAAGGATTTCAGATCCAGTGAATTGTCCAAAGCACACATCAGGATGTAAAACCTCAAACATGTGATGTCTACATGGTATTCACAAAAGTTGTCTGCATATTATTTGCTCAAAAATGTTCATTCTCCATTAAATATTCCACTATTTGTTGCGGTTATAATGAAACACACACCGATAAATTCTGATTCACACATCCAAGATTGTAAGAGCATGAAAACAGCATCAGCTGCTACTTGACCAATTCCAGACAATGATTTAGGAACTCCAAGAAGTTTAATACTTCCAATTTGTAAAGAAGAAACTAGTGCCGCTGAACAACCAATCTTTCCTTTTTGATCAAAAATTGGGTAACAATTTAACATCCCAATGAATATCTGACTTTGATGCTTTAAACTATGTTTTTAATTGTTTAGCAGTTTCACTGCGAAGACGTTGGTAGGTTAATTTCCAAAACAGAAAAAATGCATGTCACACATAATACCATTTTAAAAACATGTACGAATAAGATAAACGATGAATTGCCTTTTAATAAACTTTCCATGCTCCATTCCAACTTTCTCTTATCAATAACATATTGAATTTTCTTATATAAATGTATTTAAAAATATATCAAACGTCCAAAAGTCATTATCTTGGCTTGTCACTAGAGTCATCTATGCTGTTATACATGTTAAATAAATTAATAATAAAGCTAATTGTCTAACGACAATTAATTTAATACATTTAATAAAGTGTTTTATACAATAGAAAATAATTTCATTATTTTTCTCATTTAAAAAATTAATAAGATGCATGTCACTGAACAAAGCATCCATGTCCTGGCATATTGCATTGCACTCAATATTTTAAGTTCAGACAGCTGCATTCAATTTTGTATACATATTCCAAGATACTTTATTTCTTTAGTAAGCTGTGTGAATAAATATTCTCAATCGACTTTTTTTTATATAGAATTTTGAAGATCTATTCCATCAGAGTTGAGTTTAATTTGCATCATTTTCAACAAAAAACTAAATCTGTAGACAAAAAATTTATATTGCTATATAGAATACATAACAAAATCTCCTTTAAGAAAATATACACATTAACTTTAAAATTTTTAAATAAAATTTGTCAGCTTCAAATTATATCAATTTACGTCGTAAAATCGGCATATAAAAAAGCGATGCCAGCAAACAATAACAGCAAACAAGAATAGTGATGCTTGTTATTTATTGAAACTATAATTAAAATTGATATATGTTTAACAGTACCCCACTACTATTGTAATTAAATTGGATTTTTTTTTTTTTTTTTTTTGCTATTTTAGTTGGCATCTTTTTAAATCGCCTTATTTTAAAAATTGTCATATTATGAGCATCATTGTCTTAGCATTGGGATTTTTTTTTAAATATTTTTCCTTCTTACAATTAAAAAAATTTATGCCAATGATATTTTTTCTACTTGTATAAAGCCTAAATAATAACAAAAAAATATTACGGCATCCTTTTTTGAAAAATGATTTAATATTTAAAGTTGCCTCTTTCGGAAGAATGACTCTGTTGTTCCCGATTTAGAGTACTTTTTGGAAAAACACTATGGATTTAACAGACATCATGATAGAGGAAGAGCAGCCTTCCTTACTTATTATAGATGCTTATATTATTGTGAACCTTCTAAGGCTGGTATTACTTCGATCTAAAACAGCAGAAACTTTCGGAATAATAATGGCTCTGTGACTGCATAGCTTAAATTTATTACCTTTATATTTTGTATTATCATCTGATTGGATTTTTACAGCAACTTCTTCATCAGAGCTTTCTCTAGAAGATTTATTTATTTCACCGATATTCAAATTTATCGTAGTATTCTTTCATACATGGTATAAATTGTGTTAAAATTCTGCAATCTGCATATTAATTAGACATTCTAATTTTGCACAATTTTCCTATTTTCTACTACCTTGGGGGAAATCTGAAATTTTGTGAAATTACTTGAACTTTCTTCTAATATCATGTGAGGACAGAAAGAACATATTTAGAGGGAAAGAACTTGCATTTTCAAAAAAGGATGGGGTTTTTTACCTCTCTTGGGGCACCCTAACCTACAGATTAACATGGATTCAGAACCACAAATCAGGTGGTTCGAAAAAAATATTTTTTTATTTTGGAAACGCATTAGATGAGAAAAGTTGTTACGTATCTTGATAAAAAAAACTATAAAAAAAATTAAAAAAAAAAAAAAAAAAAAAACATCTTTCGATCGTACATTCACCTCTAAATTTGGAGAAAATACAAAAAATAACTATTTTTCCTAAATTTTTTAAAATTTCTATGCGTTATGTATTTGAAAGGCAATAGTATGCAATGTGTACTAAAAGGGTGGTGTAACAAAGAAAAATACTATTCTATGCATTTTTAAAACATATATTAATAATTAAAAATATTCAAAAATACATTTGTTTGAATAAAAAAAATGATTTTTCTATAAAATGGATTCTAACGTTATTTCTTACATATTTTTGCTAAAATCGTTTTATTTACTTGATGCATTCACTTCCAAGTTTTGAATAAATAAAAATAAAAAAAAAAAAACTTTTTTCCATTAGTTTGTAGAATATTGAATAACTGTGAAAACTTTTCACTTGCTGATTTTTTAGGTGTTGAATGTTCAATTCCTCAAGTTGAGATGAAAGTACTGAACACAAATCAGTTATATCTTGATATTTTTCCAGCGATTAGATCAGGCCAATGACTTGGCAGCTCACAAACCTAATCTCCTTTCACACTCCAGATAACTAGAAAACAGAAAACCGAGTAGTTAGACTATATGCGAGTGAATGTAAACCATCAGATGAGCTCAAGCCAGTGATACTCTTTATTTTAAACTGTTACATGTCACATTGATTATGAATTAAAAAAAAGTTAATTTTCTGAAGCACCTAAGATCATATATGAGGCAATTCGATTGTCTCGATACCTGCCTGAATATTTACTGGAAATTTTAAACTCGGTTATTGAACGAAATGCTTCCTTCCTCACCCAAACAATTTGATTTTAGCAATGATTTTGGTCCAAAGGAGAGATGTAAGTGAACTGGGACTTAGAGTTCCCAAGCATTTCATGGCAACCAAACTTAACTTTATTGCCACTGATTAAGTGGATATAATTAATTGGAATGCTTGTAATAGGACTTCTCCTTCCTTAAGGAAAGTAGCAAACAAACATTTATAAGTAAAGACTAGCGCACCCGAGGTAGTACAGCTGCATTGTAGGGAAACAAGGGATTAGCCAAGACTGGCCGGTCATAGTTCCAAAATACACGATTTTTTAACAAACAAACATGTCAAAACAACAACCACATATTTTGTTCTCTAAATGCTATATCCCAACATTAAAACTGTGCAACGACATTTCAAAACTTTTTCTATATTTTATTCAAGGACGAGATTAGCCAATATTGTTTTTTTAAGATCCACAATGCCCATCTTTTCTACAAAAGTTTCCTTAAAAAGGCATCACTGGCATATAAAGCTCGAGAAAAAATTGAATCAAATAAATTAAAGCATGTTTTTTGAAATTACCCATTTTACAGAAAAATCATCATTTTTAACAAAAAATTTTACTTTTGAGGTTTTTTTTAATTATTATTATATGTTTTAAAAATGCATAGAATAGTGTTTTCCTGTGTTATACTACCCATTCACTACACTTTGCAAACTACTGCCTTTCAAATATGTAACGTTTAGAAATTTAAAGAAAGAAATATAGGGAAAATAGCTATTTTTTTTTTTTTTTTTTCAAACTTGGAAATAAATGCGCGATAGGAAGATTTTTTTTTTCTAATTTTTTTTTTTTTTTTTTTTTTTTTACAGTTTTTCTTAACAAGATATGAATCTTTTCCACCTAATGCGTTACAAAAATAAATAATAACCCTAATGACTAACCCAGGTTTCAAATCCCGAATCTTTGGCATGCGAGGCCCAGAGCTGTAACTATACAGCCATCTGGACTGTGAGCTCATTCCAGAGAAAGCAAATAAATCATAACATGTTCTTCAAGATTTGGAAGTATTTACTGTTATTATTATTTGCTTTAAGCATAAACAGTTCCATAAAATGAATTCTAAATAAACAATTCGAAGGAAATTCTGGCGAAAGTAATACATAAATACCAAAATTTTGGCATTAAAGGACATTTTGAAAAAAGAATTTTAAAAATTAAATAGGAAGTGGCTGTCAATTATGATGTATGAAAAATAAAACGTATTCCATTAATAAAAAGATTTATAACATGTCATACAAATGCTTTGTTTATCACAATTCTACAGAAATGCTAGATGTCTTCCTTTTTTCCAAAACTTAATATATATATATATATATATATATATATATATATATATATATATATATATATATATATATATATATATATATATATATATATATATATATATATATATATATATATATATATATATATATATATTAAATAAAAACTACAAAGAGACCCTCAAACACTATAAGGAAGGTGGAGAAATTCTAATTTTGGATTAATAAACAGATAAAATACCCCGTTACAATTCTATCAGTTAAAAAATAATTGATGTATTTGAAAATTGAGCTAATATTTCTCATTTGCAAATAAGTTTTCATTTGTTTTTCTGTTAAACTTTACTTTTTCTTGAAATACAGACTTATGCTAAAATTCTTTCTATCGATTGTACCGTAAAAATTAATTTCACAAACTTCACACTTTTCCCTCTTGTAACTATTACTACATAGTAGAAACTCTGCTGTACAATTAACTGGCCCTAATTATTTTACATTAATTTCGAACGTTATGGCTCTGTGGGGGGGGGGAGGGGTATTTAAAAAGATGGAACGAAACAGACATTAACCACTTCCAACTTCTTACTTCAATTTTTAATGCATACCTTTGCTAAGTATTCATCGATTCCTGCATGAATAAACAGAAACAATCCTTCGTTACATCTACTTACATCTCTTTTAAGTAAAAATAATTGTGTTCAATATTAGACCTACATACTTTTCCACGATTATTGATAATATGTGATACATGCAATATGCACAACAACAATATGAATCTAACCCTTCTCTTGTCCCAATAATCTGAAACCATCCACAAAAACAATTTACGCGTCAGTTATTCAACTTTCCGAATTTCACCCAACATTGCAATGTTCTTACAACAAATTATATAATGCTTTCTGTCTCCACAAAACAAGTCAACCCATAATGCTTATTATATCGATTACATTTTTCTTTTATTAAACTACAACAATCCACCAAGTTACACCTACGCACAAATCTCCCAACATTACATACTTTTGCACAGTATTGCCCATTGATATTCTATTATCACCCAACACATCCTACCACAAGTTGAACACAACTTCCACAAACCCATTCCAAATTCCACTAAAAAAGAAATCCCCTGCTTCCAAGACATCGCCTGACTGGTAACCCCTTCCTCGAAACCTGAGTCATCCTTCCCCCTTAAAACGAAGGGGTGGGAGAGAAGTGAAGAGAAGGGGTTTCGTCTTGACAGGGATTGGGTCTCCCTCTGCATCCAATCGCGGATAGGATGGCGCGTGCGCATAAGGAGTCCTCATTAATATTTCTCCGCAGCGAATCGATGCGCACGCGAGAATTCGGTCGATCTCATTCACATTAGTATGGGGTTTCTTCTCTTCTTTCCCTACTGCCTCCCCTCTGGAGTAAGGTTGGTGGAAGAGGAAGGTAGTCTCTTAAATTAATCTCCATTCTGAGGCAGGGCAAAATTTCTGCCGGGGAAGAGAACCACTATGGCTTGGAGAGAAGAAATTTGGAGGTATCTAACGTTAAAACATCCCTTTTTAATCATCATCATCTATACCTTAATATTTTAAGTTGTGGATGGAACAAGAAAGGAATGTCTGATTTGAGAACTGAAATGTGGAAGATATCCAACGTTCTATTATACTTTTTTCATTGTTTTTGAGGTGTAAAGATTTTTTTTACCAATTAACTTTCATCGATAAAATGCAAATTCTTCAAACGTTAGACCAGCACGTATAATCTCCTTCTAAGAAAAAAAAAAGAAAAAAGAAAAAAAAACAAAACATTATTAAGAAGTATCAACATTATTTGCTTACTCTAAATACTATTTTCCTAAGAATTATTTGTTCTAAAACAGGATTTATAAAAATAGTTAAATTTTAACTAGTTAACAACAACAACAAAATTTTCGTCTAATAAAACTAAATCTTTTATAATTAGATTCTATTACTATTGTTACATTTGGTCAAATAATTTTATATGTCTAGAACCAATGTTTAAACAAAGTGCTGTTTATAAAATACCGTAAGTAAGAGAGAAACTGCAAAATTAATACGATTTTGACATCAAAATTAATAACATTTATAAAGGAGAGGTTTAGCAAATGTCCGACCTTGTATCTAATTGCCCCCACTGATTAGACACTACAGTAGTGTACTAGCAAAATATAATCTTACTATGGGGCCAAATACTAACGGTCCCCCTTCAAGAGTATCATTTGAAAAATGATGAACGTCCTAAGAAAAGTTTTATCATAAGCTCGGTGAATGTTCATAATAAAAGACTGAAAATACCTCATGATTCATAACGTTTTGAAAGAATTAGTTTAAAGTTCATTTTAAAAAGAGGTTCATGAAATGAGGGCTCATGTTAAAGCAGTTCAAGATTCTACTAAACTTCATAAGCTAATACAATTAAAAGTAACATCATGGTGACTTGGTAATTAATTGGTTCATTCCATATGAAACGACATGAGGTTGTTTCGTTCCATGCTGCTGCCTTATGACGTCATCTCTAGAAATTATCAGACAACCTGTTCCTTCCATAAACTAGCCTTGCGTCCAGGCGGAGATTTCTAGGAATCGTGAAATCGGATTGCATTTGCACAACAGAATGGGATAGAGTAGTTAAACTTGCTGAGATTCTGTTTTTTCAAGACAAAGGATTTTGATGGGATTGAATCATCAATTTAGATAAATGTGTTGTGTAATTTGGAGAATATGTGTAAAAAAAAAATAGAAAAACTTCCAGAGAAGATGGATATTTTAGATAATCTGATTACTCTATTTTCAATACAATAAAAGGAAAGGAGTAAGTTGTTGATGGATATGTTCAGATTTTCTTACAAAATTATAACTATACAAGATTTAGCAATCGTAAATGAAAGATCTCAATAAATGATACGAATTAGAAGAAAACATTTGGCCGAAGTTTCAAGCAGCGTTGCTAAAAGAATGTAACATTCTTAAAACATTCCATTTGTTTTTACTTAATTGCAAGAATAAGAGATATTTTAAATAAGTTATTATAGACGTCATATAACTATACTAAAGTAATTTGGCAGTACCATAAAAAAATTATTGAAACACTTCAAAAGTATCAATAAATTAAATTATTTTGTATAACAAATTTTAAAACTTATCACCAATCCAGAGCTTCAATGTCCTTCGCATTGAAAGCCAATTACATACACTTGCAATATTCCCTCAAAATGAATGCCCACGCCAATGTTCTAAAATCTGCCATTTGACAAAAATATTGACTTGGAAACTTAAACTGAATTGTTAGCAGTTAATAGCTGAATTAAAAATAAATACGAAATAGTCAATTTAAAAAAAAAAAAATTAAAAAGTTATCATATGAAAAGGAAAATAAATATATCACATGAGCCTTAGAAAGGTCAGATTCAATTTAAAAAAAAAAAAAACTTTCATTTACCTATTATTATGAATGGCATTAGAAAAATTTTAACTTTTTAAACATAATGAAATAAAAAATAAACTCGTTTTATTACATAGTAAGAACATGACAATATTGAATGTTCCCAAGTGCCGATAACTCATAAAGCTAAGAATGGGCTTAAGAGTTTTCTAAACTGTTAATTACAATATACCGCACTGTCTAATAAACCTTTTAAATAACATCAGAAAAAAAAGAAGAAAAAAAAGAACATAAAGAAGCACCATTATCGACGATTAATTGGCCATCCCCACTGTCAAGACGCGGTGAACATAAATTCTTCAGGAACACAAGAGCAGAACGTCCCAAACGAAATGAGCTTTTCTAATCAAAAGCCGGGTGTGTGTGTTGTATGCGGAAATGATACTGAGTGTCCAGAGCAGTATCAGAAACAGTGGCTAAAGTCCGTTCCACTCTGACGGTTGCCGAATGAATCACGAAATTGTCTCCCTCTCTCTTTTGATATTTTGAGTGTGTGGCGTGGCAAGCTAATCGCAATGATCGGCTCTGCTGAATCACGCCGCTCACGCGTTTAATGGACAGCTCTCACACCTGGAGAGCGACGCGCACTTGTTCGGAAGTCGCGGCTACCAGGTAGGAAATGAATCCAAGTTCTAGAGAGAGAGATGCGTGTAAGGATGAGCCACAGTGATTGGAGGATGGAAAATATACTGTTGTCCAGAGTTCAGTTAAGTTATTATAAAGTAATGGACTCTAAAAGTTTTACTAATACATATTAAAGACATACAAGGCCCACAGAGCTACAATTTTACATTCACGCATCAAAAACCTATACTCAATTAATTGAGCATTCGACTCCAAATTGAGATTGGTGTTTCCTATCAAGTTCAAATCTTTTCTAATTATTTTCTCACGCCGGGAGAAAAAGACACCACAAGGGCAAATGTTCCGGACCAATTAAATTCAAACAATGTCCCTTATTCTTTAATAAGCACATTTAAGGAAGTTCTATACTAAAGATAAAGATAATTTTCTTCAGCTGATTAGGTAGGAGTAGAAAAAGAATTATAATATTCTGAAAGTTAACTTTCAATTATTGCATTTAAGATTGTAAGAAAGTGATGAAAGATGAAGATTTTCTTTATCTCATAAGGTATAAACAGAATAAGCCCGCAGGATAAGAATTGTAATGCAAGATTTTTAAATTCATAAAAACATCAGATTTAAAACAATACTATACAATTGATTTTCTTTGGTCAAGAAAGAGCTAAATCAAATTTCTGTATATAAACACAAATGATGAAAAACTAATAGTTGGTAAATTTTCGGGTGAATTTAATGAGAAGAAAAAATTATAAGAAAAGAATGAAAGAGAACCGGTTATTTTTTAGTGAACATTTCATTTTAATAATTAGTTTTGAATGAATCAAATAAATAAATTTGGGATACAGTTAATTGCCTTAGTTCTCCCACCTTGCTCTTTCAAGAGTTTACCAACACCACATACGCTATTATAATTTTTAATTGCGGGGACGATTGAGGGTTGGAAAAAGAGAAAGATACCACTTATGAATTATTAGTGTTTAGTGAGGACAATATCATCAACATTTTGCAATTTGCCTTCAATCCCCCTCACCGTCATATACTTTTGGCACCCTATCACCTCTATAGCTATCAACTTTTTTTAGTTGAAGCACAATTGAATAAAATTCTAAGAATAAAATACTCATATCCCTTTACTGGACTCTACTATTCCTAAAACCACAAATTAACGTTTACACTTAAAAGTGTCATCATAAGTGATTAGCTTTTATATTTAGTGAAATATGATAAAAGTTTCACATTATTTCGAATGCGAAATAATAGCCTACTGCCAAAAAAAATTAAACTGCCAAACAAATATAGCATTACTCATTTTTGGAAAATCAAGTGTCAATTGACTAATTATAGAGATGATTCTGACTTGTTATCCAATTGTAAAGTTGTAATTATACTCTTCAATTTCCAAATATAGGACTGTGATAGTCCTAAAAAAAAACTCTTTTACACATATTTGTATTGTGGTACATCAGTCCCAGGTACCAAACGTGTATAATTCTGCAACATCTAATGAATGAAATCTCCTCTTTTTAAAGTTGATGACTTATGTCAATAAAATCCCTCCAGTTTAGACATAAACTTTGGAAAAAAAAAATTTTCATCGAATATACGATTTCCAATCCAATACCTCTATACCTCTTCCTCAATCAAAATGTAAACTTCATGTAATGGTTACTAAGGAAACTCTCTTCCTGTTGACTTTTAAGTAATCCTATTAATCTTAGATCTTCAAACTAGTATTTGACACATATCTATAACATTTATAATTCTAAATTATTGAATTACGATCTTAACTTCTGGTAAAATATTAGAATAGAAGGTCGTCTTGACAAGATTTTTCATTTGATATATCACTGGTGCCTGTAACCTGTATAGCGGTGTATAGTTATGTCTAGAAAAGTTGACGTCAAACAGACGATCCGAGCATTTGTATAAGCTTCTCCCTACATTAGTATAGTGTAGAAGATAAATCATCCACAAGACACATTTTTCCAAAAAAATAATTAAGCTGTGAAATTAATAAAAATAAAAAATCACAAAAGTACTTCATATTGATATTATTCTGAGAAAAAATTAAATTGAATTGCTCCATTACGTGACGGAATATTCATGCGTCAATCACGCAGTGTGTGGCCGGAAAGTGTTACGAAGCAGCGGCCACCAGATCGGAAATAAACTGGGATGATCTTTTAACAGGGGACAGGGATGCTGTGATCCATGAGAAGACATGCTAACCGAAATAGTGTGATGAAGGGATCCTTTAAATGATCCCATTCGACAACTCGAAGAGTTTGAAATACTTTTTATTTACTCTCGAATTTATTGCTGTTTAATTATTAGCCCCCACTCTGTGCCGCTTTATTTAAGCAGAATCCAGTCAGCTTTTCTTCCAGTACAACAATATAACTCTTTTTCAACTTGAAACCAATGTCAATCCATCATTCAGTTTTGCGAAACAAACTAGAGAAAAGTATAAGCATCAATCACTTCCATGCGTAGAAGTTTACAAGATTTGAAATAATTTTTTGAAAAAGGCATCGAAAACTCCTGTTGTTTGGGCATTAAAAGTTTCGATGTTTAATTGTTGTTAAACATTTCGAAAAGTTTAAGAAATTGTCATTATTTGATGGTACAGAAATAAACCCCTTAACTCACCCTCAGATTGGAGCTTTTTTTTTTACAACGAACTTCTCTCAATACTAACTTTTTGTGTACTTTATCTGCACACATATTCATATAATAATACGTTCCCAACACCTGATTTAATATGAAGATGTTGTACAAAATAAAAAGAATTATATTTTTTTTTATAAAGTACAATTGCATCCTGCAATTTTAATCACTATACTTGTTTTACTTGTGTGCTGTAGATGATTCAGATTATGTTTTATATTTTAGGAATATTTATAATTTTTCTAGTACCCCTCTTTTGTTTACAAAAATAATTTAATTACTACTGCACTGTTAGTGATTTCGGAAAAAGTGGTTTTTAAAAGATATTTATATTGAATTTTGAAAGACATTTATATTAAAATTTATATTGAAATTCTTCAAAAAAGATTCACAACCATATATTAACAGTCATTAACATACACTATTATTACACAACCAAAAGGAACTAGCTGTATCTCGTCCATACTAAATGGTTCCTTCGATTTCTCTGTTGCACTTTCGGAATAACTCAGAGCCTGGTGGTCCAACCTGACTCAGGCGTCACACCCTCTTTAATTTCTTTCAACTCAATTTCCTTTCGAATGATGTCACTGCCGAGGACACCTCACCGACAACGAACGTACAAGCGGCAGTACACACAGGGCGTACAAGCGTAACATTATTGCAAGTCCTCTCCCCATGTTGGATATATGAAAAACAGAGTAAGATATAGAAAAGTCCTTCACTTGATATCACGCGATGACCAAACAGCACATATGGATGCTATCTCCCCGCTTTATTGACGCAGGGCTCCTATCATTGTTGACTCTATCAACTAAAAGCGTTCTTTATTTTCACTACGGGATAGCTGCACACTCCCTAGTCACGCAATCCAGCCTTTCCCGAAGAGCAAAATTAGATTAAAAATTCAGTCAAGCCCCTCTTCGTTTTCTTTGAAACATGCACACTGCCGGTTTTTTTGTCGTGTCACCTTTTACCCCACCCCCTTCAACTCGCGTATTTGCGTCAACAAATTTCAACATTTCTGTTTTATATTGTGTGCAGAAACTATTAGTTCTTTACTACGCATTAAGGATTCAACTTGCCTATTCTTGAAAGGTCGCAGGATCAAATACAAGACATTGGGAACATCAGTTGGTGACATATAAGCCTATGAGAGGCAAAATAGTACATACCATTTATCAAAGGTATTAAATGTGAGAGTTGAGTTAGAACCTTTTGCCCTTGTCTCGTACATCTTCGATTACCATTCATATCACGATAGACATTCAGGTCATAAATTTTCTCTTTGAAAACCTGAAGACAACGTCAAAATATCTTCTCATAAGACAAATTATTTTGGTTTTGATTTGATCCTTACACAGTGGTGGCGATAAATGGGACAACATTTTGTTTTTATTCTATTGATAAAAAAAATCCCTTTATGCTCTGTAGTTTTGAAATCTTGACAGCCTAAAATATCGCTTTGCAATCCAGTATATAAGTTGATTGGTTGGTTTATACGCTCAACGTCCTATTTTTATGCACAATGACAGCTAATCAGCTACAGCTTAACGTGCATTTCGAACCACAACGAACATCAATGCCTAATCCGGGATTCGAACCCGGCACCTTTGGCATGCGTGGCCAAGCCGCTAATCACAGAGCCATCAGATGGGTATCCAGTATATCAGAAAAAGTTTGAGCACAGTTATGTTGCTGTTTTGTTTTCTACATTTACAAAAAAATATATTAAAATAAAAAACATCCTCAAATTTTTTCAAACAACTTAAAAATTACACATATGAGTACTTGATAATAAGATGTAATTGACTAATAATACATTTAAATTTAAAGTAGGACACTATCAAACACGTGTTATATATTCCGCCACGGCGTCTTTCTTTGAGTATCGAATGTAAAATAAATTTGCTGATTATGCAAACAGAAATTTCTAATAATAAGGAACACAAAATTGATGATTTTATTAATTTTATTTTTATGCTAGTCATTTTATATACGCATTTTCCACACAAAAATACATACGTATAATGGTTCACACAATTAATAAAATTAGACTTGGGATTCTTGAAATAAAATATTGACTGACATAACTGTTAAGTCCTTCGACCAAAAACGCTCCTTGAACGAACAAGTGACTTAAGCCTTGATCGTGGTCGGATGAGAATTTTGAGTACACAAAGCTGTACTTGTGACAAAAAGAATACTATCTCCCTTTTTCCATTTTGTAAAAAGCCTGATCGAAGTTAAGAAATTGCTATTCTCTTTATGATATTTCTACTTTTAAATTGTATACTGCTCGAACATTCATAACTTGAAAGTCGAAAAAATGTAATCTAGAATTCGTTATCTCTAGTTAATAGCTAAGCAAGTTTCTGACGTGATGGCCAACAAATGGAATGAGACTTACAATTGTAAGGAACTGCGTGTTTTTAGTCGCATATATTTACTGCTTCGGTCATCCAATACCTTTGATTATAAAGCTATTCTGCAGAAAAAAGTGATGAATGTGATATTTATGGCCTATTAAAAATGAGTTATGCCTTGGAATATGCAGAAACATCTGTCCACCAATTAACTCCATTCATTCACTGAGACGGTAACGCGCTTTTAAATAAGTTACGCGCATAGCTCACGGAAAATCAACTTCCGGCGACAAAAAGTAAGCCTTTATAGGAGAATTTTGCCTTTATTGTTCAACATGTAGGATTGGGAGTCACTAAAAGACTGCTTCTACACACATTTCTATTACTATACATCAGGCCAAAAGATATCAAGCTTGCATAATTTGACAACGTATATTGACTGAAATCTGCCCCTGTTAAGGTTGACGACTTGTAAAAAGAAGAAAAAAAAAACTTTTCGAGCAGATATGTTGCTAAATTGGCGAGTACAGAAACAAACTTGGCGAGAAAGTTTTCCGAATAACTGAGTTCTAATCCCAGATCAATATTTTCAAGCCATGACTTGAAATTTCCATAGAGTTACTATGGAAACACACAACATCTTGTTGAAATTTGATGTATGAACTCCTCTCGACAAGACCTTTTATTTAACATAGCGCATGTATTTGTAGCATTTATAGTTAAGTCAAAGGTTGGTTGGTTGTTTTCAGATTATCTGATGGCACCGTCAGCAACACAAGGGCTATAATTCGCCGAAACATTCGTCATTTGACAAGCCAACATACATTTACAAACACCCATGCCTAACACGGGACTCGGTTAAGTCAAAGGAATGTTAACGAACGAAAACTTTTTTTAAGCATCTCAGTGCATTAGAATACTGTAGATTCTCAAAAATCCGTATGGTTTCTAGTAGCCACCTAACAATTATCTAATAGAACTTTTAATAGGCTTATGAAATATTATGATATATTTGTTTTATAGGTACTTTAGATTTGTTTGGTTGGAATGCTCTTCTTCCTTTTTTTTTTTTTTTTTTTTTTTAAATCAAGATTCAAAAGTTTTGGCTGTCGTTCTTACTCTATACGTTTACAACGTCCATAACTGAATAAATTATTCCCCAAAAAAACACTTTTGAAAAGTAGAAGAACCACCAACCTCAAAAACACAAAAAACTTTCTTACAATAAAAAAATCATAAACACGATGAACATTTTCAGCCACAAATACAGTGATATAAAAAATGGCCAACCTCTGATTACAACTCTCGGTTGTGACACGCTTAAGAATGTATGCTTACTTAGTTTATTTTTAAAATTTAAGTTCCTCTCCCATAAAAATTTACGCTGCTTGAGGTTGGCGCCCGTCATAAGAATATTAACAATGCTTGCGTTTAAACTAATTTATGGCAGATTGCACGAATATTCGAGTTTATGATTTCATTTGGATAGGTAGGAAATACAAAGTGGTGTAAATTTTCATGTTCATGTAACTTTAAAAATAGTATAGAGAAACTGTGCTCAAGCGCTTACATTTGAATCTTTATTAAGAATTTTTTAAAGTAGGAAACTGAAGTGTTTGTGGTAAGCTTTTGTTTGGTTGATACATACATTTTGGAAAGTTTTTATTGTGTGTGTGTGGGGGGGGGGGAGGGTAAAGGTTAGTAATTAAGTCGGCACCAACCTCAAGCAGCGTAAATTTTTATGAGAGCGGAACTTAAATTTAAAAAATAAACTAAGTAAGCATACATTCTTAAGCGAGTCACAACCGAGAGTTGTAATCAGAGGTTGGCCATTTTTTATATCACTGTATTTGTGGCTGAAAATTGTCATCATGTTTATGATTTTTTTATTGCAAGAAAGTTTTTTGTGTTTTTAAGGTTGGTGGTTCTACTTTTCAAAAGCGTTTTTTTGGGAGATAGCAGAACTTTTTTTAAACACTGTCGACTTCTATTTTTTGAATTTGTCCATTTAATCGTTTTTCTATTTATCACCGTGGTACACCTGGTACCAGGAATATTCATAATTCTTCAAGTTGACTTCAATGATATCTTACATGCCAAAATCTACTCGAAAATTTACAAATTGGTTGAATGCGGACAGCAGTAACCATCAAAATCGACCACGAACGAGTGATAGAAACTTGTGTATGGCAACTCAACCCCCAAATCTTAAAGAAATGCGTTGCCATCCACAAAGAGCCTGTCTGCCAAGTTTCAGGTCGATTGGTTAGTTTGTATGCACAACGACCTGTTTTAGGGCATAATAACGACTAATCAGTCCGGTACCCACAGCTTAACGTGGATTCCGAATCACAACGAACATCCACACCTAACCCAGGAATCAAATCGGGCACCTTTAACATACAAGGCCAGAGCGTGCATCCCATTGAAAATTTATTCTAATAAATTGTTACAAATAAATATTACAAGTTTTTTACAGTCTAAATATTGCAATATAAATTATTTTTATTATACCAAGCATTATTTTGGTTCACATATAATAACCATCTGACAAAATTAAAAAAAAATTATTAACAACAATTTTAAAATTCACTATGAAATTACAATTTTGATGATATATGATTCAACGATTTCATCCTACAACGGAAAGTAAAAAAAATCAACACATCTTTAAAAACGAATAACATTTGTGCAAATTCCATCACCCAATCGCAATGCGTGGCTCCTTTAGTCCTCTGTAATGAATTGACTGTGACGTCAGCTCGCATAACCTCCACATTTATACTTTGTATTCAGCCCATAGTATCTTGCAACAAAATGTGATTGTTTTCATTTTTCAATGGAGATTTCCCAAAATTAAAATGTTTTTGAAAGTTAACTCTCTCTATATTGTCATACAGTTCAAATAACACATGCAACTTGAAGAACAAATATTTCTCTTTAATTCTGTCTCTTCAAAAATTAAATTATTTCAATTTTAAAGATGTTATAAGCCATATAATTACAGTCTAATTCGTTCTGCCTATACTTTAAAGTTACGTTAATTCTCACTTAAGCCAAGCATGTCAGAAAAACCAACTTCGAAATAATAGCAAACCTGTTTGGAAACTTTTGGCATATATATCTGAACCTCAATTACAAGCTGATCGCCTTTATCTGTCGCCAAATTATGAAATGAAAAAAAGTGGTTTTAAATTAATTAAAAATAGAAAGAATTATTTAATGAAGTTCAAACCAGCGTAGGATTTTAAGTTGAAACATTCCGCATCCTATAATTCATTCCGTTTGAAGATCTATAGCTTAGTTAGGGCTGGACGTTTGTCTAAATTTTTACATCAAAATCGGTCTAGAACTCGTTTTTTTTTTTATTTCGTTTTGGAAATTTCAATATTTTTTTTTCTTCGTTGTCTTTTATTCTAGGTACTCAATTTTTTTTTCTTGGAAAGATATCACCGAGACGAATCTATGGTATTTTTTGTATAATTATGTGAAGTTTCGTAAGTGAGCTTGAAAATAGTCAATTTCGGCTTTTTCGCTGGAAGTTGTCGAAAATTACATCTACATGAACATGAAGATTTACACTAAGTATTTCCTACCCATCCAAATGAAATCATATCTCCTCCAATATTCGTGCAAACAGTTATAAATTAGTTTAAACACAAGCATTGTTAATATTCCTATGACAGGCGCCAACCTCAAGCAGCGTAAATTTTTATGGGAGAGGAACTTAAATTTAAAAAATAAACTAAGTAAGCATACATTCTTAAGCGAGTCACAACCGAGAGTTGTAATCAGAGGTTGGCCATTTTTTATATCACTGTGTTTGTGGCTGAAAATTTTCATCATGTTTATGATTTTTTTTATTGCAAGAAAGTTTTTTTTTTTTTGAAGTTGGTGTTTTTTCTACTTTTCAAAAGTGTTTTTTTTTTTTGGGGGGGGGGGAAGTTGTGTTGAAAATTGCGGTCGTTTCACCGCCAACCTTAAAAAGGAAGAAACGACAGTAAGTATGTCGTTTCTGCCTTTTTAAGGTTGGCGGCGAAACGACCGTTTCGTCTGATGAAATTAGAAATAGAACCTTTCAACTATACATTCGAGTTCCAGTTGGGCATCTCTAACAAGCGTCAAAGAGTTAAATATTTTTTTAATGAACTTGAATCTTTTAAAAAATAAAAAATTGGCAATTCCTTGATTGTGAATCCTACATAGCTCACTTAATAAAGATCTAGGAAAAATGTCTTCACGCACTATGAATCTTATTATAGGGAATCGGGTTATTGTATTTTCTGTCATCATCCTTGCAATCTTAGCTTGTGATTATCATAACAATTCAAACTTTCAAATTTAATCAGCCAATCATTAGTTCGTATTTAACTTTTTCCCGTCAGACGTTTCGAAGATCAGTTGCCTTGCCATCGCAAAGAATGAATAATTTTGTATTTTTTATATCGAGCCATAAAATTTTTATTATTTGGCATTCATGTTTATATTACTATCGAGCCATTCGAAATTTTTATCAAACAATAATAATTTTACTTCTAAATTTCTATATCATATTTTTTTTTTTTTTTTTTGTCATGGAACAAAAGGTAAGATGAAATACATTCTACTCTAATGTTGTTGTGTAATTCCCTGCGTTATTGCTTTTCCCTATCTTTTGAAATCAATACGATAGTCAAATTTCTTCACAAAGGGATTTTTCTCTCCATATGCTAAAAAAACAAGGATTAAAAAAGAGTCGCCGCTGTTTCAGAATTTGTCCGCCGTGCGCACTTTCCTATTAAAAAGTATGAAATTGTACACATTTGTAGAGAAATGTTTGGGAAATCTGCTGACAAGAAAAATTTAGAGATGCAAACTAGTTTTTGAGTTAGTATTCATTTCGGCCGTCATCTACAGAAAAAACTAACCACTATAAATTTCGAATTTTTTGCAGGTGTACATGTCTTACTAAAACAAACTCACTGCCTTTTCTTTCTTTCTTTTTTTTTTTAATTTCTATGTAATTTTGGAGTGGTTAACTATCTAAATTTTGAAAATTTTAGGCTTAAGCTTGTGCGATTGATGTTTTATATATATATATATAAACAGCGGAAAAGTATGTCAAAAAAATATTCATTTCTTTCAATAAATTGTACCAAGACATAGATCAACAGAATACTCGGATTCACCTTCGCCTTTTTATTCTTGCATCTTTAAAAGAGAAAATGATGAGTTGCTAATTATAGAATGCTCTATGATGGCGACTAATATAAGTATGGTGACTACCAGTGGTTGCCCGTTATCGAAAATGATAGTTTTCGAAAATGAGCGATCACGATCCCCTCCCCAACACCGCACACTTTTCACATTCATAAACGGAAAGTCTTTAATCTTTAATACTCAAACTCAAATCAAAGTTTCCTTTCAATCTTTATGAAATGAATAAGATGATAAAGAAAGAAAACACCGACTTATTTTTTGAAAACCAAATCAATCTCCCTTTATTTTAAACTTGCGAATCTGTCAATGTGACAATGTGTGATTGTGGTTAATCTATCATATCCAGCACTATTCCAAACTCCTTTTTTTAATTCTGAAGATCAAACATGGCGAATAATTCAATTTTTGTAAATAAAAACTACCACAAAACCACGGGAAAAGCTCATACCAAGATGACTGAAACTTGCGACCATGCTGAGATGTAGCTCCTTTTCCTTTACCATCCACATTCATCAGGGCTTATTCAAAAGAGCCAATCAGTTAATCGAATTCGCGAGTACAGCTGAAATCGAAAAAGTTTCAAAGAGCTGTATCTCCCCACATACCGTATACATTGGGTGGAGGGAAAGATTTCATTGAATTCCATCGGTTATCATGGCAACGTTGCAGCCGAAACGTGATTTCTCAAACTAGCTGCGGCAGGAAAATCGCCAGTTTGGGTTGATTAGAAGAGGATTTCTTCTGTCCTGAATTGAGTATTGAGGCAACAGGTTTGCTATTTATTGGAATTTTTTTTTACAATTGCCGTAGAAACTCTATCTTCATTTAAGAAAATTAGTAAAATATCATTTTATTTATGAACTAATAAATTTAGATGCAGCCCTGCTATACTTGCTGTACCCCACGAGCCTCCACTAGAGACTACATCACTGACAACACTTGTGGATATGTGACCTATCATAAAAAACCAAGAAGTTGTTTGATTGATCAAAATTCCTCAACAGTTACAGACTGGCAATGTAAAATCCTCATTTTCACGTACATTTTTGGGCACTATATTTTAAGTAGTAGTTTTCAAAAATGTGGTATATTTATGGTATTATTTATTATTCAAAAATTTCCTAAAACATTTTATTTACTGTACAAAATAATATTTTTTATCAGATAACAGTAAAAAATATTACTGAAAATGTGTCAACTTTTGTCTAGAGGGTTGAGTTAAATTCGCATTCGATAGATCGAAGATCATGTACTCGATATTTTAAGGATAGTAATTCATAGTTCATTGATTTCCAGGATCCGTCACAAAACTTCCACTGACCGACGTTTTTTTTTGTTATTACATATTTTTAGTAAATACGCAAGCGTAGAGAAATCGGGGTTTAACGAGCATTATCGAACAGGCGACTTGATTGCAAGGAAATCTTTATGGTTTGCGAAACAATCCTTCTCCCCCCTCGGGGAAGGGGGCTGGAGTGCGGGATTAGGTTCCCTAATAGACCCATAAAATTCTTCCATTTCTATTAAATGAGTTACCGAGTATGCTGCTACTCTTATTCTCATGGCAAAATCAAGATAGTTCACAATCAGAGAATAAAATTTGATCACAAAAGCTCATCTGAACCTGATTGATCCAAAAAAAATCTGAGATAGGCAAAATCAGTCAATCAAGTAATGGGATTTCCAAAAGTGGGAATAAATCCAAACTTTGTTGAGGAAGGAAACCTTGGACTGCGTACAGGATGTTTAATTAAGCACTTGGCCAAAATTATAAAGGGTAATAGATCATCTAAAGTGAAAGTTTGAAAGCAAATTTAACGGCAGATATAAGCAAGTACTATAAACCTTTCAATTTCATTGCAACCAGCATTCTGTTTTTAAATTATATATATATATATATATATATAATATATATATATATATATATAATTTATATATATAATATATATATATATATATATATAATATATATATATAATATATATATATATATATATATATATATATATATATATATATATATATATATATATATATATATATCACACTACTTATAAAAATGTATTATACTACTTTGTATAAAGATATAAGTTTTTTTTTATTAACAAATAGTGTTACCCTTGGTCAACTTTTAACTTGTTAGAAACTTTCTTTTATGTTAAATTTCTAATCTTGTTTCATGTAAAGCCAAGCTATTTAAAAAAAAACACATTTTAAAGTTGTCTTTTAATTTAATTTTATGAAAGTACACATATTTAGAAGTACTATTTAAATATAAATAAACAGTCATGTATGTAATGTTGAATTATCACTTCACTTTATCTCTTACTTCAATTTAAAAAAAAACTAAGTCGCAGAATATTCATTAAAATCGCAATAAATTTCGGATCTTTGTTCAAAGTTAGTGTTAGGAAGTATAAATTATTTCCTTACTTGTTAATATTTTCATTGTAAGATAAGAAATTATAAAATCTATTGTTGGGGGAGTGCATGCATTTATCACCAACTTTTTTGGCATTCCCCCACTTTTTTCCCCCACTTCTACCACTGACAATAAATGTTTGAAAATTTGACACAAAGAATCTCACGACAAAAATTGTATGAGAAATTTGAGTCTGGACTTAAAAGTTGGATGATTGTATAATTTTTTCACCGATAGTACTAATTTCGTGATACTTTTAAACTAAATTTTGCAATCCTTGTGTTAGTGTTATCCTCTCCCCTACAAGCAGGCAACACAAGCTACTTACAAATATTTTCCAAGTTATAATTCCTGAGAAATATTCTGTATTAAATAGCAAAATTTATCCCGGAACAACTGGATATACGTGTATCGGAAATGAAGCGAAAAGTAGAATAAGCGTTTTAATGATAGTGACTGTCACAATCCAACTTGTTTAACTATTTCACAACTGAATTTTTTTGGAAAGAGGCCATGTGTGTTTTTAGAAATAACTACTAAATGTCACAACACAAATAATAATAATAATAATAATAATCGCGAAATACCACCTCTGACCAAAATTAAAACTTAAAGAGACACAATTAACTTTTAATTAGTTGCATGCATCTACTTTTGAATAGGGATTTATGCAACTATTATGAAAAGTAATACTTCTTCAAATAAGCATTTTGACTCGTGCTATCGCTCGAGTGACGTAATTTGCCGAGTTTGAAAAAGTGATTTCCCAAATGTTGCATACAATATTTTTTATACTCACGTGCAAAAAAACATTTTTAATACATATATAAACTAGTGTTGGCAACTCCAGTCTATGAATCTCTTCTAAAAATGTCATTTCTGTATCAAAGCTATATTAAATTTGAGCACGAGGCGTGTGAGAAAGTACTTTTTCACCCCACTCCTTGCGAAAAAATGCTACTTTCGTCACGTTTTCTGATTAAAAATGATAATAAATAGGGATGTGGAACATCGCAAAACTTTCAATTACACTTGATGTGGATTTGTGTCATTTACCTTTTTATATTTCCATCATTCGTTTAGAAAAAATGGCCAGTTTGACGATATTTTTTACGATAATACTTATAAGCGTCTTTTTTTTTTTTTTTTTTTTATTTTTTTTTTTTTAACTTTTCCGAAATGGTAATTTGACGATATACTTTTCCATAATTCTTATACTCTCCTTTCTTATAAGTGAAACTGAGGAGAGGAGAAATAACGATCGTTCATGAGCTATGTGCAAGCAAAGAGAACTCTGTGTTGAAGGAAGGCATTCGTTTTTCAACTTTTTACACCATTAAAGCATTTTTACGGAAATTTCGGAGGTGAAAATGTTTAAAACACCTTAAGAGGCATTACCACAGCGATTTTGATCAAAATAGTTACAGCCATTTTTTAGCAATCATTGAAACACGTGATTTTTTAAATGTCAGCTACTTTATGCACATGCGCGATTTTGGCGAAAACCTCAATAGCAGTTACCATGGCCACCATCCACCCGCACACCAACTTTGAGCATCGTACGTCAATTTGTTCGGGAGTTATGCTGACCACAGACGCACACACACACAGAGACAGACATTTTTTTTTTTAGATCACTTTTTTGAAATTAGTATGTTCCAAAACGTGGAGTAATGCAAAAAAAAAAAAAAAAAAAAAAAAAAAATGAATTTTTTTTTTGCCCGAGTGCTATACTTTCATTATATTATCCTATGTATACAAGGGTAATTGAATATAAAAAGTTTATTTTTTTTCCCATTATTATAAAAAAGTATTTTTTTATACCGTGCTAAGAATCTAACTTTTCCTACTAGTAAATCGGGGAAAGTGGAGGGGAATAACACTATTTCGTGAAGACTAGTTACTTTTTCACACTAATGCGAGAAAGTAACTTTCCTGCCCTAGTGTGAAAAAGTACTTTCACGCACCTCTCGTGCTCAAATATTATATAAGTCTTGGTATTGAAATGATAAATTTTCAAAAGAAATTCATTGACTGGAGTTGCCAACATATATAAATATCTGCATTAAAAATATATTTTGCTCGTGGATTATAAAAAATATTGTATGCAACACGTGGAAAAATACTTTTTCAAACTCGATAAATTATTTGGCTCGTGCTAACGCACTTGTCAAATAAGCATTTTACCTTGTTTGAAAAATAACTATTATAGTTGCATAAATAACTATTATTCACTGGCTAAAGTTGTGCTTCTATTCAATAGAGAAAAGCCGTTGAATTAAGAGACATGTTTTTCAAAATTGAAAGAAGCTAGTTTTTCAAATCCTTCGCATACCAAAGGTGCAAGGTTTAAGTACGGCTGGATTAGATGTGGATATTCGTTGTGATTTGGAATTCACGTTAAGCTGTAAAAAGTGCTTTAGCCGTTATTACGCACAAAATTAAGTCGTAGAGCGTGCAAACTAAACAAAAATAAAATTTGGGACAAATAGTGACAGTATAATTTTTGCAGGTATTTTTTTTATTCAGTTATGTATATGTATTTTATGTATAATCCTGTAACTATTGTATATTGTATGTATGGTAACTATTGTGTATTGTATGTATGATCCTGTAACTATTGTATGCAAATTCTATTTCTTCATACGTGTATATATATATTTACTCGACCAAAACTGTTGTGCCTTGAGCCTGTTGTTGGTCTTAAAATTTGTATTTGTAAGTTTGTGTAAAAAGTTTTTTAAATCAGGCACAATTTATTTTAAAATTAATTTTCTTTCTAATTAATGATTCGAAATGGTTTTCACTACATGAGTCTCACTTTTTGTACCGAAAGATCCGAAAGGTATCACAAACTAAAAAGATTGTAATTGTTATTTACAAGGGGCTGCAAGGGGGATACAAGGGACTGCTTATCTTTATTTAAAATTTCAATTAGCTATAACCGTCACTTTAAAAGTTGGAAAAAAAATTACCTTACGAGGTATCGAACTCAAATAACCCGTATGGGAACCCAGCCCGCTGACCACTTGTGTTAGCCACCGGGCAGTTGCAGATCAAAAATCTCTACTAGCATCAGTGCTAGAAGTGTGGGTAGATGCGGGGTGACGCGTCCCCCCACTTTTCAAGAAAATACCCATGCGTCTCCCCACTTTTAAAAACACTGAAATCCATCCCCCCCCCCACTTTAAAAAGCATTCATTCCGCCCAAAAACAACTATTGAAAAATAACATTAACCTTTAAATGTAGTGACACTGTGAAAAAGTTATTTATTTTTACACTTGAAAACTTTAAAACTATTTATGGTATATGTATATCATATTATTATAAAAATGTATTGTACTACTTTGTATATAGATATTATTATTTTTACTAACAAATACAGTTACACTTGGTCAACTTTTTACTTTGAAGGAACTTTCTTTTAAGTTAAATTTCTATTCTTGTTTCATATAACAAGCTATTTAAAAAAAAAAAAAAAAAAAAAAAAAAAATTCATGCAAGTACGCACTTTTATAAGTATTATTTAAATCTAAATAAACAGTTATGTATTTAACATTGAACTATTACTTCACTTTATCTCTTACTTCCAAGTAAAAAAACTAAGTCATCGAATAGTCATTAAAATAACAATAAATTTTGGATCCTCGTTTAATGTTAATGTTAGGAAGTATAAATTATTTTTTTTACTAGTTAAAAGTTTTATTATGAGTTACGAATTTATAAAATTTATGGTTGAAGATGGGAGAAGGGAAGGGGGGGGGGGGTGCACTTGTCACCAAATTTTGGGCGTCCCCCCACCTTTTTTTCACCACTTCTACCACTGTCTACTAGTATATAAGCTGCGCGTAACACTTCAGAGCCTGTTTTCTAAGAATCTTCTGGCTAGTGCGCTTTATTACTTTACTGTGTAGATACCCTTAAGGTATACTACCAATCTGCCGAATCTCATCCTGATCTGAATTTCCGAGACCGTAATATCCCCTTGTAAGAGTGTTGAATGCACATCCGAGGACATTCTATAAGAAGACTGAAATCTGGGGACTATCACCGGCACACGGGGACGTGTTGCCATCTTACTTCGAGATGCGATTCAAGAATGGAGTAAAACTGATTCCAACAGTCGATTAAAAAAACAGAGATCTTTCTTAACTTATAAATTAAATAAGTAAATATAAAACTGACTTTAATTGGCTTAAAAGGCTCCCTGGTCCTCTGTTCAAGATTTACTTGTTTAAAACACCACCATATACTCCTATACTTCATTGATTTTATAAAAACTACAATGCATTGATTAAATAATTGCACTTTCTTACAAAACATTTTGCATACAAATTTCCTATTACTTTCAGGATGGTCTATCTGAAGAAATACGGAATGAGGAGCAAGAGCTCAAATCCAGGTTGATAAAACGTCCAATTCTTCCAGATTATGTAAACATGCCGTCTCCTACCATTCGAAAAAGTTCTACTCTTACAACGGAACAAGTCCCTGAAGGTACAGAATTAATGGTAAGATTATCTAATTAGATAACAGATATGAAAACTGAAGTTTACTAGGTCTCCCAATTTCTAGTCAATTCCTACATTATCAATAGATAAATATTTCGCACTATCATTGAATAATCTTAAGATGTTGTCTTTTACTATAGTTATTATTTAATTTTAAAAGAATTTATAAAACTGCATACTTGTACATAGGCTGAAGCACAGTTCAATTTATACCGCAGTTAAAAGTCAGTTTAAATGGCCCGGATGTATTTCATTAGTTTCTTCGGTGGCACATTTACAGTACATTTATTATCGAAAATGTATGTTTCTGCACATATTCTGTTAAACTTATCTTACATTTAATCATTCTTATAGTATCATCAGAGAGTTTCGACTTGTAAAAATGTTAAAGGGTGCTCATAATCTTGGAAAAAAATTCAAAACAAATTCGATACATCAAACTCGTTCATAATTATTTAATATAACTATTTTTATATACTATATTTATTTTAAAAAGGTTCCAACGAAAATTAAAGTTGATATTGTCAATAACAAACAAATTACAAACTAATATATTTTAAGTCAGAATAGCAAAAGATATTACTCACAAAACACTGGACACTCCAAATATTGAAAATTAAAAAACTTTTTTTACAGCCTGGTTTTTCCGAGTTGAGAAAGTATAAGAAAGTTAACGAAACAAGAACCATAACACCTTACAGAAGAGAAATACCCAAGAAACATGTAAGTAAATAAAGAAATAAATGCTTCAACAACTTTTTACATCTTACACCCTCTCACAACTTTCAGTGAAGATATTGAATCATCGTAATAATATCGATTCAATTTTGAAATATTTAAACAGTATAGGCAGCTCAGTTTTGAACATGTGAAAATCTCGATTTGTTATTGCATCACCCTAAAAACTATACCTTCCACAAATCTTAAATCTTTGTAAAATTCAAATTTAATTTATGCGTTTTATGAACCAATAAAACTAACACATAATTATATTAATTTATAAAGAGGAAGCTGATAAAGTGATATCACTGTTTATTTTTTTAATTTAAAAACAAGCTAAATTATTTTAATTAAGTCAAACCTCGTTAACGCGAAATCGCTTTACATGAAATTCCGTTTAACGCAAAGTAAAAGCAGTTCTCCGTTCTTAAAACTTAACATTAATTTATTCGTTTAACACGAAATTCGGTTAAAGCGAACAATTTCAGTGGCCCCACCGACTTCCCGTTAACAGGGTTTAATTGTAAAATTGCAGAAAAAAGGCATCGAAATTCTCGTTGTTGGGTGAAAATTTTAAATCAATCAAGGCAAGAAATTTTAGATTTTTTTCGTTCATTTTTCAGTCGTTGAATTAAGAACCATTCAAAAATGAGGTATTGAACGCCAGACGGACCATCCCGCAATTTGATTTTTGCTGTTTCTAACCCATTTTTTTCAAAACCATTTATGCCAGATTCTGACATGAAAGTTATGGAAAAATAGATTAGAAACAGCAAAAATCAAATTGTGGGATGGTCCGTTCTGCCAGATTCTGGCATAAATGGTTTTGAAAAAATGGGTTAGAAACAGTAAAAATCAAATTGTGGGGTGTCAGAATCTGGCATGAATGGTTTTGAAAAAAAAAAAAATGCGTTAGATGGCATGAATGGTTTTGAAAAAAAAAAAAAATGCGTTAGATGGCATGAATGGTTTTGAAAAAATGGGTTAGAAACAACAAAAATGAAATCGTGGGATGGTCTGTTCTGGCTCTCAACGCATCAAATAAGCTTAAGTTGTACCGGTCAGCAAAACTAGCTATTTATAAGTTGCCGATTTCTCAAAAACTCGGTCAGTTGATGGAGTTATGAAAGTTCAAATTAAAACTCTCAACAGGTGCATATTTGCAACAGGTGCAACTTAAATAATTATTCAAAAATATTACCATTATTCTGAAGTGCAATCAAAATGTCATTGTATAAATTTAATGAGTTTTTTTCAAATATAGATTAGCGAGACTTATTCAAGTTCATTTAAAAAAGTACACGATAATTCTATAAATTAATAACTAAGAATAAATTAATTGAATCTGTCGAATATTTATTTATCGAATTTTTTTTCTTATATCTTATAATATAGCTTGTGTATGATTCAAATATTAAAAAAAAAAAAATCACATTTTGTAGATATTTGACATTAGTCACAGTAAAAACAAACTAAATAAGTGAACAAAAGATTTTTTTTTTTAAATCGGTGTTATGGTCTAGATTATAAATGCCTGTATATTTACAGAAATCAATCTCCAATGAAATAACAGCACCTAAAATTCAAATCAAGGATCCAGTTAAGTTTTTTCTCGGTAAGTTTCATACTGAAATTAGTTAATATTTTATTTTCTTTAAATTGAACTATCAACAATACTTTTCCTTCAGAAAAGAAATCTGAAACACCAATATCCAACCTAGAAAGCTTAGTAGAGATGGTGGGAAATCATCCTGATATTGGCTATGTCACTATGAAAAGAAACCGCATGGACATGCTGAAAGACTACAACCCATACAGTTTTGTGTAAGTATCAGCTTCACAAAAAACGATAATATGTTTCTTCTTTATGGTCTTAATACAGGGTGCTCAAACAACACCACACTAACTCACCATATTTGTTTCCTTGACAAAAATAAAGCATAACTACAAATCGTTGTTGAGCTCTGAAATAATAATTTATAAGCTTAACTAAATTTTGAAATTAAGTCTTTCTTTTCAGATCTATTCAGAAAAAGCAAATCGTATAGTACCAAAAAATCCATAGAAGTGACTTTCCATCATTGCAATATAATTTAAAAAGTGATTCCTAAATCAACTTGGCTTTTTCTTTTGGCTTTCATTTCAAACTGCTGCAACTGTTGAAATTCTAATTAAACACAGTATTTTCAGTTACAAAAACATGTGAGTTGATTTTCCCATAATTAGTTTAGAATTAGTGCAATTAGATAGTAAAAAAAATTCTGGTTGCTGACCACCATGTACATTAAGTATTTCAAAAGGTTTAAAACACACTTCAATATTTTTTTTTTTTACCTGACATAGGAAATTTATTCCTTAATGGATCAGGAAAAGAGGAACACTTTACCCACAATTTATTTTTCAATTGAAAGAACAGTATTTAATTTTATTTATTTCATAGCAGTACTAATAAATAAATAAAATTAAATAATCTATTTTTCATAAATCTATTATAAAAAAAAACATTTCTGATCAAGTAAATCCTTCCAGTAAAATCGATTATTTAAATTTTAAAAAATAGCTCCTTTGATTTGTATGATTTCTGAAGAAGTAAACCCTACACTAAAAACAATTAATCAATTAAAAAATTTATCTCCTTTGATTTGTATGATTGAAAATGAAAATAGGTGTATTAGTTTGGTAAAGAATAATTTAACATTTATGACCTAACTTAACTTTTTAATCAGAATGTGATAACATTTATTGCTATGAGACAGTATAAATTCAATGACATACCTTTGTTTCCTATTTTGAAACTTATATTAATTTCGATATAAAATATTTAATACAATATTAATTTTTAGAATTTGCAACTACAATAATGTTGATAAATCCAACTATGTTACTATTAGTCCAAATGGATTGATTGAATTTTATAAAGATGATGCTGACTTTCTAGCACTTGATAGACTTCAACATGAACAGAAGATGTTTTGTGTTTTGAAACAAGTAATATTTATTCTTTTCAATATAATTCAAGAAGCGTTATTCTCTGGATAAGCAGAAAATTTAAAAATAGACATTTGCTAATGAATTTTAAATCTTAAAATTAAACAAGTGTATGAAAGGTTTAACTTTTATCTGAGTTGATTAAAAAAGATATACTAATTCATTTTAGTATCTGGTGGATTTAGAAAACAAGATATAAATTTGTCCCTCAAAGAATAGATGATTCCTATATTACAGACAACTATTTTTCCTTAAACAAAACATTGCATTTTTTTTCAACAAGGTAACAAATATTTATATTTAGTTGATTTGATGAACAATCTCTTAAACTGGCTACAATTAGTTAAAGGGTTGTGGTGCAGTCACAAGATGCACCATCACAAGATATTAAAAATAGATATTTTTCAACATAAAAAGTTTTATTAGAATATGATAATATAAAAATTGGCTGTTTTCTTTTTAATGTATTCAAATAAAATCAATACAAATTTACAAACCCATCGTATTAAAGAAATGTTTAAAACAATTCCTTGGAAAAACTGACAATTTTAATTTATGGAAAACTTAATAGACCTCAGCCCTTCAACACCTACAGAAATTGTTGCAGCTTTTCATAATTTACAAGCAATACATTTCATCAATTCTAAAGTCAGACACATAAGCACTGTAGCTGTGCAATTATTTTGCAGATAACTTCCTTTCAATTATTCCGTTTGTGGAAGGCATTTATGGTGTGGTTCAAGAAAGCAAGATGCAAAAGATTCATAGAAGCAAGAGATAAAATCGAAATGTTTTTTGTTGCCAAATACAACTCCAAGGCTATAGCACCATAAATGTACCTTTGCAAACAATAAACTATGATACACAATAATATACTTTTTTTTCTTCTTTTCTTTTTTTCCTTTAAAAAAAGACCAAACATCTAATTTATCTTTCAAAGTAAAAATCTTGTTACCATTAGCTTGAACAATATTTATTTTTTAATGCCCTTTCGAAAGACAATTTTAAAAAACTTTGCTAAACCCTTTTTAAGATTACTTAATACAGAAATTGGATTAATCGTTAATTAGATTTTTTTACTCAAATATATATATTTATAAACACTGCTTAAGGATTGAAAGTATTTGTATGAGTTCAATAAAATTTACTGTAAAATATTTTAACAGTAAATTAAGTTCCTAAACCTCATATGGGAGAAAAATCTTAAAATATTTTTCGTATGTCCAGTCAGTTATATTAAAAAAAAATAAAAAAATACAAGCCCAAGTCAAATTTGTATGGCTCAATAGCATATCTGATAACAAATTTGTATAACTTTTTTTAATCCAAGCCTTGCAAAAAGAAACTAGCTAGAAACTTGCAGTAGGTACCAAAAATGGGAAAAAAATAAATGAAGATAGTAGGAATACATCTTGTAAGCAATTATGTAAACAAGGCAAAGCTGAATTTCCCAACTTACAATCTAGTCAGAAAACTGAGAAAATATGAAGAACTTGCCTTTAACCTTTTATTTAATTAGCTTAAGTTTCTTGCAAATGTTACAGAATACTTATAAGATAAAATATATTTTATTTGAAATAAGTATAACAAACAGTTGAGTATTGTTATAAACAATGATCTATGAAAATTTCATTCACAGAAGTACAATCAATGTATGAGTTTTAATAAATAAAGTATAAGTGGTCTGTTTGAAGTAATTGTGTGTACAACGAATAACTTCACATATTGAAATTTGCCTTTTCAAAAATGTGTAAAAATTAGTAATAATCCTCTTCAGTTTTTGTAGTTTTCTTTGCATTCTGCACCTGTTCTTGTTTTTCATACATATCTGCAATCTGGAAAATAATTACACAATTAAGCTCACAATTAATATTGTATAGGGACATCATCAAGATACATAAATATTAAATTTCAGAAACCATAATGGGATTTCTAAGTAAGCTAATTGGCAATTAATAAGATTATGCCAGTTTAAGAAAACAATATGTAAAAATATTAAAAAGACTGCAAAATTACTATATGATACACATTCGAAAAAATCAGTTTGAGTTCTTAAAGAAAATGTGTATTCCTCAAGTGGGTAAAAAATAAACTGATCAAATATTTAAATATCTTCTCCTTTCAACTTGCAAGCTAAATTGGGACAGTAGTGTCAATAAAAGGCCACATACATATATTTCTACTGCTGTATCTCTGGTCAAAACTATTCAACAACTTCACTCAGAAACACTAAGTAAATGAATATTTTTTAAACACTTATCAATATATTTAGCTGCATGTCAAATCTTTAATTATAAACAGAGATACCAAGCATGTAGATATTTTTTTTAATGACTAAAATCACTTTCACTAAAGGTTGACAACATATGGTAACGAAAATCAAGTCGATGTGGCGAGGTTTTAAAAGTCAAATGTCATCTAGTTTACAAATTTGTTTGACAAATGTGTAAATTAAATGTGTTGCTAATAACCAAGTTCGAGACTACAATTTGAAACCAAAATGTGAAACTTTTAATAAGTTAAGTCATATTTGCACTTTTCCTTTCAAACTTTAAAGCACTTTGATTGAAGGTGTTTAGTAATATTAACTCATAAATTACCAAACACTGAAAGTAATTAATATTCAAGTGTGAAATGAAATAAAATAAACACAAATAAAAACAAATTAAAACTCATATAATTCTTTAACCTCATAAATCCTAAAAGCAGACAAATAAATCTAAGACTAAATGACAACTTACCCGAGAAGAAATTGTAGCATCTTCTGGCTTACTTTTATCATCTCTTATTCTTAAAAAGCGAGGAAAACGCAATGAAATACCTTTTTCGGGATCAACCTAAAATAAAAATAATAGATGGTATCAGTAACCCACAAGTTATTTAATTTTATCAATTATAGGAGATAAAATTAAAAAAAAACAAAAAAAACAAGAGAAGATTCAATTCTATTTAACTCTTAATTAACTAGATAAAGCCAATGCTAGTGCATACTATTAATCATTATAATTAATGGCTCTATGCCTGAACTGCCACTAATTAAGCTAAAATCTGCATGACTTGCTGGATTGTTTTTCAAGACCACAAAAAAGTTAAGTAATATAAAATAGGATTAATTTGTTAATATACATGAAATATTTTAATCTACGAAAAACATCACTCTTTAAAAGAAATCTTATATCAATGGATTCCCATTTAAAAAAGTTCACAATCTCAAACTATTGTGAATTTCTCATAATTGTGCACTGTAGTATAATAAATATTAAATATCAACTCCATACAAGAATGATAATTAAAGTTAAGTATAACATCCTAAGCAATTCAAAATCTATTTTGATGGTGAAAGCTTACATGACTTCAAACAATATTAGTTTAAATTAATAATTAAATCTTACTTCAGTATTGAAGTAAATTCATATTCAAATTCAATATTGCCAAATTCAGATGTGCCTTAAATACTACATTAATAATTAGTTGGTTAGTTTTTTATAGCACAAGAGCCAGTTAGAAATTATATATATATTTTTTAAATATACTTACAATGCCAATAGCTGCTTTGTGTATAGGAGATATTGACAAGTCTGCGCATTTGATTTCCCAAATTTGTACAGCATCAAACCAGACATCTGGCTCTAAACTAGCATCATAGCGATAATATGACTTTGGTAGTTCTATTATATGGTCCTTAAAGAACTTAGTATGATTTTCTAAATCTGTATCACTAAAGCCTGTACCTAACTGAAAAAGCAAAATATACTAATTGGTTTATCACCAACCCAAAGCAATGTAAAAAAATATAATAATAAATTATTAATTTTTATCTTCAGAAGAAAGAATAAAATTAATAAAAAAAATTACATTACCTGATACAGTGAGTAACAAAATGCTTGTTTTTTATATTTAAAAATGAAGTAGACTCATATATACAGAACAAGATACATCCTCAACACGACTCAAACATACAGATACACGATAAATACATCCCTCCAATAAAAACTCCCTATTTTGAGATCATTGTCTGACTTTTTTTTTTTTACTTAAAAATCAATTACTACTAACATTTTCCCAGCTCATCTTTCAGATATAGTATGGGCTAACATCACAAATATAAACTCTATTTATATATTTAGACCTGATGTGATACACAGATTCCAAAGAAGCTTAAATATTGACTATTTCTGAAAGTTCCTTGAACACTGTATATTCCATTGAACACGTACAAAAAATTACTCAAAAGATTTAATGAAATTTACAAGATTTATTTAGTTGTGTGTCTATAATGAATCCTAGATTTTCAGGTAGGTACATATCCTTGCAAAATCAATATTTTTCCTTTGGGGAATACGAGTTGTCCAATAGCAAAACCAAATACATGCTCAAAAAGTAAAAATTGAGTTGTGGCCACTATTTTATTCTATATTTTTCTACCTAGAAATTTATTCTGAAGCAAATTTATGAAAAGAATTGCAAGAGGGAAAACAATTTCAATTTCCTGTCACTCCCACTTTTGCAATCAAGCCAATGCAAAACATTAAACACTAAATTTAAAAAAAATATTTTTAAAACATGTTAATTTTCTAAAAAAAAAATTTAAAGTGTCAAAGTTATTGACTGGAAATGTGATTTCTTGAACACACAGTACTTCTTTTTATTGTTTTCTTACTTAAAAATGTGAGAAAAGGGAAATGAAATTCCCTTATTTATTTACAATGTTTCCAAAATTTGCTAATATTTCAAAAATTGCCAAATCAACAGATATTTTTTGATTTTATATTTTTTTCCTTATTACTGGACAACATGCATCAATTAAATATTAAAATGGAACCAAAAGAAAAATAAATTGTTTTGTGTTTCCTGTAAATTCACTTCAAATACCCATTTTGCCCCTATTCATACCCACAATGCATTGCATACTAACAGCCCTATACATCAAGACGTTTGTAAAGTATTAAGTTTTGTCAATCCTTTTAGCTCATATTTTTTATTAATATGGTAATTAAATTGCATCATTGTGCATTATAACTGAAAAGATTGCCGAAGCTTTTCACTTTACTAAGATTATGCATTATGCGAATATAATACACAATTAGTACCTAAACTATTTGTAATTCTATCGAAGGTTGTTGAGTATTATACATATTAAATTTATCAATGAAAGGTACTTTTCTTAATTATAACAAAATTATTTGCAAATAAACAAAAAACAATATTATGGTTACTTCAGATTCAAAGTACTAATTTCTTTTGAGATAGTAACTAATTCAAGATTTCAAAGAAAATTTAATGAAAACTGAACCTAGAATTTAACTATGTCTTAAACATTTCTCTAATTTTGCACAAAAGGAATTAGGTTCAAAAATAGCTCAAATACATTAAAATAGCATTTCCTTTACTCTAATCTCATTTTCAGTTCCAAATGAACTTTATAAAAAACATAAAATGAATTGAGCTACATACCTTACAAATACTTTGAAACTCTTCATTTTCGTCATCATAACATGCCAATAAAAAGCCACCATATGTTCCTGCTCTCTTTCCTTTACCATGGTATCCTCCAATCACAATCAGGTCAAGTGTATCTCCAATGCCAGCTAAATAGTCCTTCTTGAGCTAAGGGATATAAAAGAAAATTCAGAATACTCTTATATCTTAATACTGTTGCACAAATTGTCTGTATATAGTGTAAATAGTGACGTATTATTTTAAAATTCTATTGTAATTCATTTTATCTTATTTTATTTATTAATAGCGATTATACAGGTTAGAAAAAGGTGGCAACACCTAAAGCAATCGAGAAATTTCGAGACGTTTCTTTTCCGACGAATTGGCTGGAAATTTCAGGAATGTTCTCTCGCACCAAGTATAAATAAGACTGGAGATCGGAAAAGTTTTCAGATTGACTTCGGACTTTAATGAGAGCTGATCGCTTTGTTTACCTACTAGAGTGGACTTGTATAATCGCTGTTTTCGAAGTTGTTCTTACTGAAGCTTGTGAGTGATTGCACTGTTGTCTGTGAATAAATTTTGTGAGTTTTCTGAAGAGAATAAATAGTAGTTTTTATCTTAAAAACTGTGCCATCATTGCCTCTGCGAAAAATTCTTAACAATACCATAAAAATAAACATTTGGAAACTGAGATATTAACAAAATACTTTTTTATACAAAAAAGAGTAAACTTGAGATGTTATCACTACTCTTAACAAAATATTTAATACAGCACATCAATTCAATAAGGTTCACAAATCATTACGAGAAAGCCACATCAGAGGATAAATAAATTTTCACAAGTCTGTTTTTGATAAAAAACATTTTGGAGCTTATAAGTGAAGCTTTCACAATTTATATTTTATTATGTTTGTCATTATACATTTTTTAAAAAAAGAGTAAGATTATATTTTTTAAAGGAAGATTCAAAAATTAAATTGTCAAAACTATGATTAATGTGGTAAATTATTAATAAGTTTCAAACATTAGTAAATTTTAAAATTGTAGAAAATTAAGAATATAAAGTACATAACAGAACTACTATTTTTAAAGAAGCAATAAATGTTTTAAGTCTTAGATTTTATAATAATAACTTATGAAATCTAAAGATTGTAGTTAGTGTTTTTGAATTCCCAGTAGATGGTTAATTTTTAGAAATTTATATAAATTTACATTCATAGATACTAACATATAAAAATCTATAAATAAAAATTGTCTTTTATGACTAGCTGCATTCAACTTTTTTAGACAACCAATTTAGACTTTTAACAAGAATTTTTAGAATAAAATACACTTCGTTTTTTCGTGATATCTGTTACCTGGTGTTTTTATTCAAAACTTTGCAATACAATTTACGACAAATATAATAAAAAAAATTCAAATATCACAATCCCAAACTATTTTTTTTTAGATTTCGCTAATATTTTTTAAACAATATACACAAAATAATTTCTACACATATTGTTGTACATTAACAAGAGTTTTCGGTCACGGAACAAGAAACTATTACGTCATGCTCTTAAAGCATATCGAAAATCTAACTGACTGTAACTGCAGTGTTTTTGTACTTTTAGTTCGCATTTCGAGTTTTGGTTTTAGTTTCAGTTTGAAGAATGTGGAGATGCGTAGTTAACTTCCTTTGATGAAGTCTTGTGTTTGTGTGTTTCGTGATGTCTTGATAAAGTTTGTCTAAAATTCTAATGGCTCTGTGTCAGTTACTGCGCTTTATAAGAACTTGAATTTTAACAAGGTTATGGGCCTTGTCCACCTTTGATTTTCATTTCTGACACAGAGTTCATATTATTTTTCTAAAGATCGGAAAGTAACGATCAAAAATGGCACGAGACAATGACTTTACATTTCCGAAACTATCAGACTTCAATTATAGCTCATGGAAGCTGGACATGAAGGTGTTATTAATGGATCGAAACTGCTGGCAATTCATCGATGGAACTGAAGAAGAATTATCTGAAGATGCGACAGAATGCGATAAAAGAGATTTACGTTGGAGAAAACAAAGGGCGTATACTACTATTTTTCAAGGTATTGAAAGAAAATACCAGACATTGCTTACGTCAACAGAAAATGGAAAAATAGCCTGGAATCTCCTTAAAGATAATTTTGAACCCCAGTCAAGAGCACGTTTAGCCAGCCTCGTCGACGAATTTTTCTCTCTTCGATTTGATCCAGTAAATGAGACAATTGGAATATACTGCCAGCGTGTCACTGATAAAAAACACGAAATCAAAGTTGCGGGATTTGAAATTCCTGAACTACTTGCCTGTTTCCAGTTGATACGACGTCTCTCGCCCGATTATGAAAATCTAGTGCAGATACTGTACAGAATAAAAGATGATGAATTTAAAATGGAAAACATTTCTAAGCAACTAATAACCGAGTCCGGCCGTATTGAGCTGAAACATAAAGATGGAGTGGAAATTCCAACTGTCATCGAAAATGCCATGTTTTCTAAAATGAAGCAAAAGAATGTAAAGAACCATCATCCTGTACGCAGTGGTCGTGTACTGGGCACAGAAGGCATAAAAATGAAACCATCACCAGATAGTCGAATGGGGCCGCCACTTACCTGTGATTACTGTAAGAAATTTGGACATTCAGAGGCCAGGTGTTTTAAAAAGAAGAAAGCAAGAAATCCACAGATAAATGAATCATTCTACATGGAAGCAGAACCGCTTGAAAGTGAACTAGTTGCTTCAACAGAAACTAAACCAGTGGAATTTTTGATTGATTCGGCAGCCACTTCACATTTCTGCAAAGAGCGAGAAATGTTTTCTACGTTCAAAGAACTTCCTCCCCAGAAAGTGATGGTTGGTGATAAAAACTGCACATCTGAAATTAAAGGAGTGGGGAATATCATATTTACTGTCCTTGACCCAAAAGGTAACGTAGATATTAATTTAAAAGATGTGTTGTATGCTCCAAATATGCGTCGTAATTTGATAAGTGGAGCAAATATAGATATAGCTGGTAACAGAATTAATTGGGGAAATGATAAGATGGTGATATACGATGTTAATAATAAGTATTTTTTTAGTGCTCCTAGAGTTGATAAATTGTATGTTGTGAGTGGTTATCCTAAAAATGAAAGTGTTGCATTTACTAGTGATTTAGATATTGATATTATTCATCGTAGATTTTGTCATATAAATGTAAATGCAATTGCCAGTATGTGTAAACATAACAGTGTTAAAGGAATTGAAAATCTGAATTTCAAAGATCATGATAAAATTTGTAATATATGTCAAATTGCTAAATCAACTAGGACATCTCTTAAGAGAAATTATAAATATGAACGCAATACTAAAAGTGTTTTGGAACGTGTACATATGGATTTATGGGGACCATCTCCGGTAACATCTTTGGGTGGGAACCGCTATTATTTAAGCATTATTGATGATTATAGTAGGAAAGTAAATGTTTATTTATTGAAAAATAAAACTGATGTATTAGAATGCTTTAAGAAATATTTAGCTAAATCTGAAAGGCAACTAAATTGTAAACTTAAGTGTATTAGAACCGATAATGGACTCGAATTTTGCCACCAAGATTTTGAAAATTTCTTAAATGGTTTGGGTGTTAAAATTGAAAGAACTTCAGTTTACACTCCTGAGCAAAATGGTTTATGTGAGGTTTTTAATAAAATTGCAATGAATGGTGTTAGAGCCATGTTACAGGACAGTGGTTTACAACCCAAGTTTTGGGCTGAAGCTCTTTTGGCTTTTGTACATGTCAAAAATCGATCAGAACATGCTTTAACTAAGGTCACACCAAATGAAATATGGACAAATTTTAAACCATCGGTTAAACATTATAAAATATTTGGTTCTTTAGCATTTGTCCATGTACCAAAAGTTTACCGAAATAAATTGCAACCTAGAGCAAAACCTGGAATCTTAGTTGGGTATGGTATAAATACTAAGGGTTACAGAATATATTTGCCTAAGGAAAGACGCGTTATAGAAACGGTTCATGTTAGAATAGATGAAGGACAAAATGGGTTGTTAGCATTATTTGGGAAAAATAAGTATGACTATGTGACTTTTACACTTGATACACATTTTGATTCAGAATGTGTTGATACAGATAATCAAAATGAAATGTCTGAACTTGAGGACAGACAAACCACACCAGAAACAAATACTAAGCATTTAGCTCCTCTTGATATTACAGATTGGCGAAGGGTTGAAAAACCTAGAACCAAATCTCAAAAACTGTTTGTTTCGTATCACACGCCTGATGACAAAATAATGTATAGTATACAAGATGTCAAAAAATATTGTAAAGAAAATAAGCTAGTTTTTGATCCTGAATTATTTAAATTTAAACCAAATATTGTGCATGCTAATGTTACTAAAACTGATTCTGTACAATCCGTTGAAAGTGAAACTTGTACCTCTAATTCTATTGCTGATGATGAATGTGAGTATACTGAATTTCCAGAAAATATGTTGTTAGAGTGTTATAATGTAGAAATACCTAAAACATATGAGGACACTCAAATGTGTAATGAAAAAGGGAAATGGGATGAAGCAATGAATGAGGAACAGGAAATTATAAAACAAAGAAATGTATGGACATTGGTAGATAAACCACAAGGTAAAAATATTATTGGAAGTAAGTGGATTTATAATATTAAAAAGGATGAAAACAATGTTCCAAAAAGGTATAAAGCAAGGCTTGTTGCTCAAGGTTTTAAACAGAAAGCTGGTATTGATTATAATGATGTTTTTTCACCTGTTGTTAATTTCTCAATTATAAAGTTATTATATATCTTGTTGATTTCTATGCTAGGTTGGTATCATTGTCAAATAGATGTGAAATCAGCATATTTGTATGGTTCTCTTAAACAGCCTGTTTATATGCAACAACCTAAAGGTTATATTGAAAAAGGTTCTGAAAACAAAGTTTGTTTATTGTTAAAAGCACTTTATGGTCTTCATGAAGGTTCCAGAGAATGGAATATAGAACTTGATCATATTTTGAAAGAAATTGGTTTTTTAAACTTACAATGGTCTAATTGTGTATATCGTTTAAATTCTGATGTAATTTTGGTTGTTTATGTGGATGATATTGTTTTATTTTCTAAATGCAAAAATGTGCTAGATAAAGTTATTAATTTAATTGCAAAGAAATTGGATATAACTATTTTAGGTAATATTAAATATTTACTTGGAGTAAATTTTGAAACTATTAATAATTATGTTTATTTACATCAATGTACTTATATAGAAAGATTAATGTTGAAATTTAAAGATCTTCCAAAAAGTTTTGTTAAGCTACCATTTAAAGTTGGTTCAATTCTACCTAGTATAAAATTAAGGAAGATGAGATTGTAGAAAATGAGTTAATGAAGAAATTTCCTTATAGATCAATGATTGGTTGTTTATCTTTCTTAGCAAGTCAATCTCGACCTGATATATCTTTAGCTGTTAATATCATGTCACAATTTTGTAATGGTTATGTTTTTCAACACTGGAAATATGTTGTTGATATTATGAATTATGTATTCTTAACTAAGAACTATAAGATCAACATTTCAAATGTATGCAATTCAAATTTAATTGCTTTTTCTGATGCAAATTGGGGATGCAATTACACAAACCGACATTCTAATAGTGGTTATGTAATTTTGTTTTGGAGGAATTCCATTTGCATGGAAATCATTAAAACAAAAATGTATCGCGTTAAGTTCCATGGAATCGGAATTTGTTGCCTTAACCGAAAGTATTAAAGAAGTTTTGTGGTATTCTAGAATTTTATATGAGATGGGTTTGTGTGGTTGTATTAAGCCTTTGCAATATTGTGATAACCAATCAGCTTTATATTTTTTACAGAATAATCAAGAGAACATCAAAACAAAGCATATTGATATAAAATATCAATTTATAAGACAATTGAAAGATGAAAATTTGTTTGATATTAGTATATTTGTTCTAAGGAGAATGATGCAGATTTTTTAACTAAACCCTTGCTTAGAAATAAGTTTGAAGAAATTGTGTACAAGATTTTTACAGTGTGTTAATTTGTGTAAATCTTTATTTTTGTTTGTTTTAAACTTATCTTGTTTTGTGACCGATGGGGCCGTATGTTGTGCATTAACAAGAGTTTTCGGTCACGGAACAAGAAACTATTACGTCATGCTCTTAAAGCATATCGAAAATCTAACTGACTGTAACTGCAGTGTTTTTGTACTTTTAGTTCGCATTTCGAGTTTTGGTTTTAGTTTCAGTTTGAAGAATGTGGAGATGCGTAGTTAACTTCCTTTGATGAAGTCTTGTGTTTGTGTGTTTCGTGATGTCTTGATAAAGTTTGTCTAAAATTCTAATGGCTCTGTGTCAGTTACTGCGCTTTATAAGAACTTGAATTTTAAATAAGATAGCAAATTATTATATCACTAAATTAATACTGCACATTTTATAATAAATAAGTATATCTTTGTAAGGCAAATACCTTCAACCAATTGTGAGACCTCTTTGCAATTTCATATGATGCATCTACTGTCAATGCCTTCACCATCAGTCCTTCACAATTACCTAAAATATCATAAAAATATAATCATGCATGCTCATGCAGATTATAATAGAGCAAAGAAATAGATAAAAACTTAACATTTAAAAAAAAATTAACTTAAAAACAAATAAATTATTTAATAAAATAATAAAAATAATTTAATGGAATAACATAAACAAGTAAAGTTTTGAAAATAAGTACTACTACATAATAGCGCATTTTTAATGATTTTTCACAGAAAGACACTACAAATTTTTATGGAACCTATAACAATATACAATGTACCATTTTGGAAACTGAAGCAATATTTACTTTCTTCTTTTTCCCAACAGAAATAAAGATTTGTGGCAAATAACTTCCTGATAAAATCAATCAAGCCCATATTTTTTACACCTCACAACTTTATTTTTTTTACAACAAAACACTATTTTGTTTTTACTGTGCGATACACAAGTTGTGTGTAGGCACCATTTTATAATTTGCACTGTTACATAAAGCATCGTAAAAATTTAGCTGCTCCTAGTAAATTCAATCAATTTTTAAAACAAATTTAACTTCGTCTCTTATTGATTGTTGCAAATATAACCTCTGAAGTTGAAAATTAAAATGCCTTTGTTCAATCGATTAAAAGTATATAAGCTGTAATCTAATAATAATCTAACTAATAATAAAACTACTTATTATGCTTGATAAATATAAAATAATGCTAGCACTAGTTAAAAAAAAGCTAACCCAAAATTTTTGCACCATTCAAAAAGATATCAAGGTATTACTTCTTGACAGACATAATGTAACTTCAGAAAAGTAAACCAGTGAAATACCTTTTAGGGATTCATCCAAAAATTCTTGCATTGTTTCAGCACTGTTACCGTCCCTATAAGTAACAAACATAAACTCGTTCTCTACTTCCATAAATGCAGAATGCAGCAGATCTCTGCGTTCTTTCAAAGATTTCTTCACTAATGATTCTCCATTCAAATAAATCAAATCAAAAGCCATAATACACACTTGAACAACAATATCAGCTTCTACAGCATCCTAATAAAATATAAATTTAAGGATTTAAAATCTTAATTATTTATGTTTTATAAATACATTGAATAGATGCTAATGAAGTATTTTGAAACAGTAACGAACTCTGAATAAAACTCTTGCAGACTTAATAATATCATAGTGAGGCAATAATTATTACCAGGGGTCATACTCAATTTAAGAAAAAAAAATTCCCTGAGATTTACCTGAGTTTTCAAGAGTCGTGTTCTCCATCACGAAGTAAATTAATTTTAGCCTAGTAAATATAGTCAAACCTTGATTACTCAAATTCTTCAGATAACTTGAAAAAAGTTTTTTGTTGTTGTTTTTGTTAATAATAACTTTCTGCAAGTCTGCGCTATCAAACATTTCTGTTACCCAATTCCTCGAGTTAGGGTTAAACAAAGAGCACTGAAGAGTAGGATTTTTTTCCAGAATAACAATGACTTTTTCCAGGTTTTAGAGGAGATGTTTCTTTTTTCCCTGAGAATTCTCAGAGATTTTGAAGTTTATTTAATTTCCCTGAGTTTTCCAGGTTTTCCCTGAGGAGTATGAACCCCGATTACCAACTTACCCAACTTCGCTCACTTTTTTAAAAAATGCAAATATTTGGCGCCAAAGAAGTCAAATCCTTTTTCGTCTCAACTTTTTCTCATTGAAAATTAAAGAACAATGGTGATACCACATAAAAAAGAATGCTCATTACTTGACAAATTTATAATATATTTGACCATTGGATTTAGTTCAACTCATTCAAAGTTGATCTACGAAAAATTTCAACCATTTTTCCTTCGGCAAATTAGCATAGTAATAATCTACTACCATTTCTCTACATTCTACAAAGAAAATCAGAATTATGTTTGATGGCATACGAAAACTTAGTTACCTCCTGGTCTAATAAAATGCTTTACAGAAAATTCTACATTTTTCTTAATTCTAAATTAACTACTTCTTCAAAATTCCTTTCAAAAATAGAAACGATTTTATACGATATGTAGTGGAATTTCTGAGAAAAACTAATATTACATCTAGTAGCTTACTATGTAGTAAAAAAATAGCAACTCTATGCAATGTTTAAATTAGGAGAAATATTTGTAACAATGAATGTGAGGGAAAAATAAGAACTATATTCTGGACAACAAAACATTAATGTTCATCTTATGATAAAATTTTATTTAATCCCTTTTAAAATTCTCTTCAGTCACATATTAAAAGTCACACAACTGCAAATATTTGTAAGTAATGTATTTAGGACATGGTGCAAATATATTTAAATACATTTCTAGGATAGGCTAATACCAAATTTATTTTAAATACAGAGTTCATTTAAATCATGTTAACTCGATACTGTTATAATATTTGTTTAATTTAGCACTTAGAGATTGGTAAATGCAGTAAAAAAAGCTTAATTGCAATTACAATTGTTAACAAATTAAAAAACTCTAATTACAGGAATTTTAAAGACAACAATACGCATCTGATAACATCTTATACAAAAGTTATTTGGAAAATAACTTTTTAAAACTAACAAAACATACTTTTTTTTTTCGTGTACTCAAAACTTGGAAAGGTAAAATTTGCTTTGCTTCACTGTCCCAAGCTACAGCTTCTGTATCGAGAATAAAAGATTTAGTAGTATCTTTTACAGCTTTTGATAGTCTAGAAATCACATCAGGATACTTCGAAGTGTTGTCTTCTTGATTTCTACTATATATTTTTATTTCACCTTTGTCAGTCATATGAATCTGTAATAAAAGAAATTAATGTAAAAATATTTAAAAGAAATAAGATAATGATAAATTAAAAAAACAACATTGATGCATCTTGAATTGAAAATGTGAACTATTATCTGCTATAAAATTTCCAAGATAATGTCAAATAGAACATTATAAAAGATTAAATTAAGTACAGCTAGGAACAAAGGCATAAATAATACATCAAGAGTACTTTAATAATAACAATAACTTTCTAAGTCAGATACATATATCAATGGTGACCTCTGTGAATTTAGTAAGTGTAAAATTGGATTAAATTGGAATTTTAAATTACAATTAAAGTTTTGGAAACATCCAGTGTTTTTAACAAAAAAACTCTGAACTATTTTAATGAGGACTTATTAATAACATCAATCCTCCTAACATGTAAGATGCAAGATAAATTATAAATCTGAGTATAATGTAAGAGAGTTCCGAATTCAAATACCTATGAATTTTCACCTAAATGCTTAAAGAAAAAGATTAAAACTTTAGTATATTACCTGAGCTCTTTCACCATCATACTTGAACTCACAAGTGAATTCATTTTTATCAAAACGATTGAGTACTTCATCTATTCCATTTGTTGGATGTGCCAACATAGGCTTCAAAGGGAAACCTGCAGTCAGCTGACAATGTACAGGAAGACCAGCAATGCCTTCTTTTAATAGAACTGGTATGACCAAATCATAATTTGGACATTCACTGGAAAAGAAAAAAAAATGTAATGTTATATTTAAAAATCATAACTTTAAAAAAAAATAAAAAAAGTTTCTTTACTTTTGAATTTTTTAATGTTCAAATGTTTGAAAAAAATTGAAATTCACATTTTAATTTGGAACATTTGATTTTGATCATGAGAGAAAGTTAGGGTGAAAAAATACAGAATTTTATTTAGTTGGTAATGAAAGGTAAATTGTGGTGAAGAAAACAAAGGCTTGATTTAATGATGAGTTGATTATGCATACAAGTTAACATAACTATTCAGCCCTAACCATTTCATACTAACCAATTCAATACTTCGATTAAATTTACACTAATTAAATCAATTAAACTTTTTCTAAAAAAAAATTGTAAATATATTGTCAAAGAATTTAAATACAGATATACATCTACAACATTTGAGAGTACAGTTAGGTCAAATTGATGTATTAAAGTGGTCTTTAGATTAGATTTGAAAGAAAATGTACAAACTTGTTTTGGATTTTTTCACTGATTATGATTAACGATTTAGCAGATGGATTCCATATAACACAATAGTAATCTAAATTGAGACGAACTAAAGAATTGAAAAGGTTAATAAGTACAGAAATGTCTGCAAAATTAGAAGTAGTTTGTTTGAACATTCCCAGTTTTTTTGTTTGCACTTTTTGAAAATAAAACTAGAATTATAAGCTACCCCAAGGTCCTTTATGTGAGATTTTCTAAAGATGGAAATATTATTTATAAAATAATTGTTTAAAATTGGTGTTAGTTTCAGAGTAAATGTTAAAGCAAAACACTTATCCATATTAAGAAAAAGCTTATTCTGTAGGCACCAGATATTTAATTTGTTGAGTTCAGATTGCAGAACTTCACAATCATAAGATGATGTTATGCACTTAACAAATTTTAAATCATCAGCAAATAATTATCAAGATTGGCAATTTTTTATAATATCATTAATGAAGAGATGAAAAAGTATTGGCCCCAGAATCAATCCCTGTGGTACACCGAAAGTACTAAAAAAAAAAAAAAAAAAACTTTAAAAAAAGCAGATTTGTATTTGACATAGATATTTCTCCGAGTTCAATATGAACATAACCATATAAGTAGAGGGTTTCTGCCAAAATCTCTGAGTTTAATATGAACATAACAATACAGAGTTTCTGCTAAAATAAAATGTCACGAATCCACAACTTTCCAAGACTGAAGCAAATAATTTTTCGTGACTTAAGAAACCGCATTAAAAAAAATAAAAATTTACCCATATGAATTTTAATACACAAACGTTAGGGTGGTTCGAAAAAAAAAAAAAAAATATTTTTGAAACACAGTGAAAAAAGTTATCTTGGTAAAAAAAACTGTAAAAAAATTTTTGAAAAAAAAATATATATCTTCCAATCGCGCATTCACCTAAAAGTTTAGTAGTTTGCAATGTGTAGTGAAGGAGTGATATAACACAGGAAAACACTATTCTATGAATTTTTTAAACATATATTAATAATTAAAAAGGCTCAAAAGTAAAATGTTTTGTTAAAAATAATGATTTTTCTGTAAAATGGGTACAAAAGTTACATGCTTCTATTCATTTGGTTCAATTTTTTCTCGAGCTTTCTATCCCAGTGATGCACTTAGAAGGAAACTTCTGAAGAAAAGTTAGGCATTATGGATCTTATCTGTGCTCAGTACTTTCATCTCAACTTGAGGAATTGAACATTCAACACGTAAAAATTCAGCCAGTTGAAATTTTTCACAGTTCATCAATTTTTTTATCTATATTCCCATAGAAAGATGTTGGTCCTTTTGTAGTACTATCTACATGTTTAAATAGACGTCTGAATGATAGTTAATTAAAGTATAGGAGGTATATATCTCACTGCAATGGTCTCCCGATGTGCAATTTGATTTGTCTGATTATTTCCAGCCATTATTAATGGCAGTCCCGATTACAGCCATGTGAACCAATCACTTCCAATCACAGCCATGTGCACTAAGATCTAATGAATAAGCAAGTAAGTTTATGAGCTTCAAAGGAAAAGAAGGCGCCATGAGAAAGGCCACCCAGATTGAAACCCGCCAAAACATAGTTTTTATCAATGTTTCAAAGGTTATGCCCGAACAATTATTATTGAATAATTTCTAATTTGATTTTTCCCAAGTTCTGTCTACTTCATTTCACACAATCAAACTAAGGCACTTCGATAATTTAGTGATTGGTGTATTCTACAAATTGATGGAAAAAAGATAATATTTGTATTCATTCAAAACTTTGAAGTGAATGGTTGAAGTAAATAAAACAATTTTAACAAAAATATGTAAGAATAACGTTAGTATCCATTTTATAAAAAAATCATTTTTTAACAAAAAAATATATTATTGAATTAATTATTAATATCTATTATTTAATTATTAATATAAGTTTAAAAAATGTATAGAATAGTATTTTCCTGCATTATACTACCCTTTCACTACACATTGAAAACTATTGCTTTCCAAATATATAATGTTTAGAAATTTTAAATTTTTTTTTTTAAAAATAGTTTTTTTTTGTATTTTCTTCAAACTTTGCGATGAATGTGCGATCGGAAAATATTAATGTTTAAAAATATATATACAGTTTTTCTTATCAAGATATCATACATGTGATTAGTCAAGCAAAAAATTAGCTGAAATATTTTTCGTCATTTTACAGCATAATACACAAAAACATATATTAGCGCACAAAATTCAATACAAATTTTAGTTAAATTTTGGATATAAGATTGATTTCAATTATTAACTCTACAACAACCACGTCTCATTGTGATTGACACGCACACAATAATTAAATAAAGACAACTGTGTTCATGTATTAATCATAACTGAAAAATTTAACTTGACTTAAATGTTTTTGTACACATTCAGAAATTATAATACAGGGTGTCCAGCAAAATTTCTAATAAAAATTCAAGCATCATCAAAAAACGTTCAAGGACCCCTCTTGCGACCAATTATCACCATATTTTCCAGTATAAAAGTATACCCCACTTAGTAGTGTGCTGAACTAATTTTAGAAATTAGAAAAATTGTATGAAAATAAGAAATGGCTTATCAGAAAAGAATTGGGTTGTTATATTGAAAATAGGAAGAGAGGATTTTTTAAAGGCTCAAACTTGAGACTGAGAAGAAAAAAAAAAGATACAAGATAGTTTACCAAGTCATAAATATGAAGGTCTAAATCTAAGCAGACAAAAAACACAGGTAATGTTACTAGGTGTACACTTTAATAGTTTGTGCTAAGCATCAGCCGCATTGGAACAAACAGCTTCATTTTGAGTGTAAGATTCGAATGTGGTAGGATAGTTTGAGACTTAGGACTTTTTTCTTCAGGCAAACATTTCTCTGTAATTTGGCAACTTTTGCAGTTCTTTCTTTCAGTTAACTTTGGCACTAGCTTTTTCTTTGAAAACAATTGCTTGTCACTAACATTTCTGTTGATAAGTACTAAGGTAGGGAGATTCTACAAGACCATAATACAGTACCCAAGCAAAAAATTTCAAATTTCCACAGTTGAAAAAGCCAATTTTAAACAATTATATAAAAAAATGCTTTAACTTTTTAACTATTATTAATGGCTCTAGATAAAAAAAATATATATATATATATATATATATATATATATATATATATATATATATATATATATATATATATATATATATATATATATATATATATATATATATATATATATATATATATATATATATATATATATATATATTTTTATATGATAAAATACATTATTTTATATATTATAGCAGTTAAAATTGCAATTATAAATAAGAATATACAGTAAAATTGGACAATTGGGTCGAATTTTTTGCCCAAAATTAAATTAAAATCTTAGTAATTCTGTATATATTCAAATCAAAAGGCAAAACTGATCTTCACACAAACACTAATCACGGGCATAGCGGCTATCACATCACCGGAAACCTAGGCGAATGACACCTAAAGAGGGCAGCAAATTTTGCAAAATCTACTATTAAAACGGCTTAGTCGAAAATTACCATTACTCCAAAGTAAATATCGGCGATAGCGGCCACAGCATCGGCGAAAATCCGAGTAATTACATTAACGCAACAATCGGAAAAAATTAACACCACAACAACGTAAATTTCGACGATATTGCCCGCCGTTAGCAGCGTAAATTTATGTAAATACAGACCTTAAGTCAGCGCAACGCTCAGCGAAACTAAGTACCATACACCAACGTAAATAATGGCGATAGAGATTGGTAATCTGTAGAAAAATTGGCCATTACATCGGAGGTTTGAGGAAGTCTGAACGCACATAAGATCCATGGCTGTCAGATTTGCTAGCAAGCTCAATAAGATTGTAATGTAGATTTGTATCATCTCAAGAATAATCAAAATTTTAATAAGAAAAGAGCGGAAATCCGAATTTCAGACAAAATTTATCATCATGCAACAACGTAATTCTCAGCGATAGCGTCCGCCATAATCACGGGAAAACGACCATTTCATCACCGTAACATTCAGCAAAATGTCCATCGCATATCAACGTAAATAATGCACATAGAAGCTATGATATTAAAGAAAAATTCTGAGGAAAAGTATTCATTCCATCGGTGGTTTGGCGGAGTTTAAACGTGTGCAGATTTCGTGTTTGTCAGGAAATTCCATCGATCTCCCGCATTTTCGAAATTTCGGTCAAAAATCTTCGAATAGAACCATGTTTAAAGAGAACATTTCTGAGGGAAGGAGAAACTACTTTCGATCCGCGAGATCAATGGGAAAATTGTGGAAAAACGCCGATATAAGAAGACTTTTTCCGATACTGAAGAGGAGTGAAAATTTCTGAATTCAACCGGAAATTCCAACATTAATACGAATTTCAAGCATAATCCACGATTTTCCCGAGATGCAAAAAATTCAAGTATATTTCCCAACTACTGGACACCCTGTAATAATAGTTAAATACAGAAAAAGTCCGATTATCTGGCATTCAAGATTCAATCCACTGGAATTTTTAAAAAATCAAATTGGTGAGAATACCTTTTTCGCAAAAAAAAACAAACAAAAAAAAAAAAACACGGCGATAAATTGCCAAATTTTATACTTTTTTTAATTTAGTTTGAGACGTTGAATTTGAATAGGATTTTTATTAGAAACATTTTAAGGGAATGAAGGACGAAAGCAGACTTTTCAATACGATTTCCGAAAAAAAATTGAATACATCTATTTTCAGAATTGACACAAGTTTTTCAGTGGATGATGGATAATTTTGATGCAATTCGCGGATTTCCGCAAATTCGCGGATGAATCACATGTATGAAGACCACGTGACAAAGGCAACAGCATCGAAAACCGGTTTAACTATTCTTTAACCAAGTTAGTTAAGACTAAAACAAGTCATGAACTACAGTGGAAAAATGACAGTGGGAAACGAGCGCACTGGACATTCTTTTTATGAAAAAAGAAAGTCGATCGAATGGAATTGACACGTCAGTTGAAATAAATAAAACATTTTAGGGAATGAAGGAAAAGGCTGACTTTTCAAAACGATTTCTGAATATTTTTTAAATCTTATCTAATCTAATTCCAAAATTTTAGCGGATAACGGGATTTTCAGCCGATGATGAATTCGCGGATTTCCGCTAATTCACGTAAAAAAATTCGCGGATTTCCGCTAATTCGCGGAAGAATCACATGTATGGATATGTAACAATTCTTTTCACCTAATGTTTTTTTTTTTTTTTTTTTTTTTTTTTGAACCACTTTAACGAACATAGTAAGCAAATTATTGTATAATAAAATGATGAAGCTAATCAATCTATAGTAATTTGAAAAAGAAATAAGCCAATAATAATAAATTATGTATATACACTGGTGTCCAAAAGTTAAGCATAATTGATAATTATGTGAATAAAAAACGAACTGTACATCAGAATGGCGGGAAACGTGATATGCGAGTGTAAAATGGTTATAAAATAAGGAAGCAAATCAAAAGAACGATAATAATTCATTTTATTATCCAAAGTAGCAGTTTGAAAGAAACTGAGAATAGCAAGGGTTCACACTTTAAAGAAAAAATTAAAGAAAACATTAAATAAAATACTGATGCTGCAGTTTAATAAGGCGTGTGGTCACCTCTGACAGCTAGGCAAGCTGCAAAGCGATTTACCATACTTGCTATGAGATGACGAATGAGTTGTGGGCTCAAATGGTTCCAAGCTTCTTGGAGAGTTCTCTTCAGTTCTGCTTGGTGGGGGCAAAAGGGCTGCAATTTGTCTCCCGAGATTTTCCCATACATGCTCGATAGGATTTAAATCAGGGGAGTTGGCCGGCCACGACATGTGCTGGATGTTTTCTGTTTCAAGGAAGTCATCAACCAGCACCGCTCGGTGACATGGCGCATTATCATCCATGAATATGAAGTTAGGACAGACAGCACCTCGAAACAAGCGAACATAAGGCTCAAGAACTTCGTCTCTGTATCTTTGACCAGTCACAGATCCCGTGTCAAAGAAATGGAGGTCTGTGTGGCCGTCCATCATGATGCCGGCCCATACCATTACTCCTCTTGATGGAAAATTATGTCTTTCCGATATGTTTCTTGGTTCAAAACGTGTTCCACGTTCTCTCCATATCGTTACCCGACGAGAATCACTACTCAGACTAAACCGGGACTCGTCACTGAACATCACATTGGCCCACTCTCCCACACTCCAATGTTGATGGCCGACCAAACGGTATAGTGGTTAGCGTGCTGGCTTCTAGACCACGAGGTTGCGGGTTCGAGTCCCGTGTTAGGCATGGGTGTTTGTAAATGTATGTTGGTTTGTCAAATGACGAAATGTTTCGGCGCATTATAGCCCTCGTGTTGCTGACGGCGCCAGATAATCTGAATACAACCAACCAACCAATGTTGATGTTTCAAACTCCAGTTCAAACGAGCACGTTTCTGAGCAGACGTGAGGGGAATGCAAACTGCTGGTCTTCTGGCATACAGGCCAGCATGATCGAGTCTCCTGTAAACAGTTTGTCTCGAAATTCGTATTCCTGTGGCGACTGTGAGCGCCGAACCCAGTGATGTGGCAGTACTACCCCTCTGACCTACTTATTACCAGATATCGGTCTTGGCGAGGGGTTGTGGCTCTTGGTTGACCTGATACTGGTCGTCGGGTAACATCTCCCGTTCTTTGAAACCTCTGCCACAGTCTTGAGATCACAGACTGATTCACATTCAGAATTCGAGACACTTCGGTTTGTGATCGTACGGATTCCAGCATTCCAACGATTCTTCTTTTCGCAAACATGTCCAATTGGCGTCTTTGTGCCATCATTCACCTTGTTTGATGGTTAACAATGCTCTTTCGCACAGCAGTTGCCCGAAAATTGTCTGAACTGCCTATGCTGCATGAATCGTTTTCTCTGCGTTCCGACATGCGCAGGTGTTTCACGCAGGACGTAGTCGACTGAAAAGTTTTGCATGTACCAAATGTTTCTTCTTCACCCAATTAATATCCGCAAGAAATTCGAAATAATTTTACGAATATTTACTCCATGTTTTTTGCCTTTTACAATTTATGCTTAACTTTTGGACACCAGTGTAGTTCAGCTTATGAATATACTGAACTGTACCATGCCAGACAGGTGTAAACCTCTGCAATAGTAACAATGACTATTTGATCAACGTAACATACAACAAAAATGGTCATCACACAACAACGCGATTCTTGGCGATAGCACCACCATAATCACAGGAATAGCTGCTATTTCATCACCGTATGCTCAGCAAAATGGCCATCACATACCAACGTAAATAATACTGATAGAAGTTACAACATGAAGGGAAAAAATATTCATTCCATCGGTGATTTGGTGAAGTCTAAATGTATGCAGGTTCTGTTGTGAATTCTTTGTTAGCAGTTGAAAAATATGAACTGAAATTAAAAAATTTCCCAAAATACACTTCTGTAATTGTCCGTAATAGAAAATAAAAAAATTACAGAAATCCATAAAAATACTGGAAACTTTCACCCATGATTTTGATTGAAATCACATGTATGAACATTGCCTATATAAATGAACAGAATCAGGACAATCCCCTAGACATTGAGAAATCATATGGAAACAGAATTAAAATACTAAATCTTGTAAATTCATATAAATTTGTAAAAACAAAAATAGATATTAAAAATGGAATTCTTTAGTAAATGTCTTCTAACTCAATTGTTTAACTGTAAATTGTTATTTACAAATCAAAGTAATATGTAGAATTGAAGAAAAAAACTTTGAGCTTCAGTAAAAATGTTAGCAAATTTAGCACTTACCAATATGTTGTCTTTAAAATCAGAGTCTGCGCATTCAAATACTCCTTAAAACTCTCATTGCCCATTTTTGAAGACTTATCAATTATTTCTGGGGGATATGATTGATTTGGAGGTGTCAACACAGCAGCTCTGGCTAATGCAGCTAAGACAGATTGTTCAGCAAGGCCGATTCTCAATTTTCCACTCAGAGACCTTATAATATATTTTGCCTCACATTCTCTGCAAGCAACAAATAAAGCCTGAATTTTGTCAGTCTTCTTTGCCATTGCCTGTAAAATAAAAATACGTAATGAATGATTAGAAAACTGACAAAAATATTAAGTAACCATTCTACATGATGTAAATAAGTAAAAAGTCAAATCAGTGAGTTAAATCTTTAGTACTCAGTTTTAAACAAAATTTCCATTATAACAATTGAAGAACATTAGATAAAGAAAATAGTTATTTACTTTCTATAATTTCAAAAACTTTCTTTTTAAAAAAAATGCATCCATAAAAATATAATGCTGATTTATAAAATATGTAAATTGCATTATCAATTATAATAAAGTTTTTAAATTAATATACCAATAACAAATTTCGAACCGAATCTTATTAGTATCTTTGTGATTAACAGTTTTGTGAAATATAGTATCGATTACCACAAAACTTTATTCATTCTACAACATTACATATATCTTCAAAAATAGCAAAAAGTTTCAGAGAAAACTTAATGAACCTTTAATAAAACCTTTATTTAAAAATTCCTAATGAACCTTTATGACGTCCTTTTTTTGGTTTAAGCACATTTACAAAAAATTTCATTAAAAAAAGATTTGCAGAGTAAACTAATTCATGTTCACAACATTTCAATAGAATTGAGTGAAACTAGTAAGCCACAGTAAGAATAAGGTTTGAAAATTTTACAACAAATTTTATTCATAATGAACACTTGATTAATATTTAAGAAATTAAAAAATTATCTAATTGATCATTTCAAATACATCAACAAGTTTCAAAGATTTGAGAAAGTAAAGCTATTGGAATCTTTTCTTTAACATAAATAACCCATTAATTTCTCCTTTTTGTTCTGCTAAGTTGAATAAAGTAATGACAGTGTTTTTTAAGAGATATGTTTCACTGTATTTAAACCAACAAGTCATTAAAACTTAGTATTCTGATGAGGTAGATATTTTTTTTTAATATATACATAAGAGCAAAGTTTTTTAACTGTAAGATGAAAAATGTTCAAAATATTTTTTTATGCACATTACCGTATTTCCACTCATTTTTGCAATCTCTTTAAATTTTGAAAATACAGATGATACTGTTAGCTTTGGAGGAGCAAACATCAATCGCTGATTTCCCCGGCTACTCTGTAATAAAGAAAACAAGTTTCGTGAAAAAAATAATACAGATGTTTGTAGAAAGATGCTTTACGAAGGAAACATTTTAAATATTCTGCCACCTTAACTAAATTGGACAAATCTCCAAAATTATTAGTTTTGATATAAGATAGGTTTGTATAAATAAAAACATTAGAATAAGATAGGCTTTTGCCGATATAGGATACCAATAAATGAATGCTTCTACGACTTCCTAGTTTTGTTGGTACAGTAAATAATGATGTAAGGATCAATAGAATTGAAGATGTTGCCTTCTTGCCAGGATGGCAATATTACATTAAGGTAAGGTTTTAAAGAGATTCACAATTGTTTTTATACTAAACAAGTTTTAGAAAATTAACAAATCTGCATAAAAAAAATTCTTCATTTGAAGATATTTAATTAAAATTTAATTACCTAATCATCTAAATTTAATAAGTAATCATAATTTAATTTGTGATTTATTTAGAAATTTAATTGCAAAACATGTTTGCTACAGACATAGCATACTAGAACAAAAAATATAACATACATAGCATTTTGCCAATTTTTTTTAGTATTTAAAAATTCACTTTTTATAAAAAATATCATGATTAAAACTTAAGTTAAAAATCAATTATTTCTAAGATATATATCTTTGCACTCGAGAGGTGACTTTCATTCACCACATGATTGGATGCCGCAACTCGAGAGGTGACTCTCGCTAACCATTAGGTTTGATGAGGAAATTCGATGCAAGACTATGACTGTGTTTAATTTCTTTCAAGCAAATAGGCAAATATGAACCGAAACAAAAATGCTTGAAAAAGTCCCGAGTTTCTGGTTCCTGCACACGAAAAGGGCCTCCAGTGCAAAGGGTTAAATCGTAGTTGGTTTCCTGGCATGCATAAACACTTACAATTGCATTACATTTTTCGAATTGGTTTATTCAAATTGAAGTTATTTAAAGTGAAAAAGGTCTTATACTTACAAAAAACTTGTTCCATAAAAATAAATTTAAAATTTTTTGGCAGTGACCTTTTAACATTGTGTTCTCTCCCAAAATTTGAACATAGTTTAAAATGTATTTTGAATATCATAAAGAACATAGCATCATTTTAAAGCTACTGAATTTATGAATATTTTAAGAGTAGAAAAAAAAATATTTTCACCAAATTAACATAGATGTGCAAGTAATAATTAATATAGATGAGTTCAAATAAATTGCTTAGGTGCAAGAGGTAATAAGCTATTTATAAGTATTTAAATTATACCTCTGCCACAAGTCCTAAGTCTCCTTTCACTGCAACTTCTGCTTTAATTTGGTTGGCAGTACGGCCAGTTGCTTGAGCAAGAGCTTTCATCAAAAGCAGTTCACCAATCCCTAATTCAATACCTTCATATTCTGGAGCAAGACGATTTAGACACAAATATACTGATTGTAGAAGATCGTTTGGAGTCAGGACTATAACTGATCGAAAGTAATTTGCGAGAATTTCAACAATTTTCAACCTAAAATTACAAAAAAAAAATATGAAAATAAATTGAAAAAAGAACATAAAAAATAGTGCAGCTTATTACTCAAGTAATTTTGAAAGATATAATTTCATTGGTAGAATTAAAAATTTATTTTAATGAATAAAATTCACTTAGTATTTATTTTATACTGTGTTAAAATGATGGTTATAATTTAAGATAATACAAAGTTATTGTGATCTTAAATAGCATATCTTGAAAAACAAAGGTACAAAGAAGAAATAACAATAAAAGCCAGACTAACAGTGAAACAAAAGATAATTGAAACAAACAACATAAGAATAAAAAACAGCCAAATAATAACAAAACAGCAAGAAAAAAAGAAACTATGAAAGAATGACTAGCAACTTTAATGAAAGAATAATAAACAAAAGATTGATGACAAATACTTCAAATTTCACAAAAATAAAAATTGGTCACGAGATCATAAAATAACAAAATCTAAGAAGTCGAAAAAAAAAAAAAAAAAAAGAATTAATCAATCCTCTTCATTTCAAACTTACATTAAAACAAAAGATTACAAAAGATTGAAATCCGAGACTTTCACAGGGTGCGTACACTTTAATGGAAGTGAAATTCAAGGACTTTCAAGGCCTTTTTCAAGGACATTACAAAAAAATCAAGGCTCTATTTTACCATCGCAGAATCAGTACAAAAATTGCAATTTTTAACTTCCTTTTTTTAATTAATGAATTTGTCTGAAGTTTAAAATATAAAATGTTACCAAACAGCAAAGATGCAACCATAAATATTTATTGCGGGATGAAGATTAGAGAAATCTTTTCCAGTCCATTTTTTATAGATTGAGTTTTGCAGTGATGTAAGTACCAAAATGTGATTTTGGAGCACTGTCGGAGCAGTAAAAATATGATTTTGGAGCATCAAAATGTGGTTTTGGAGCAGTAAATTATTACATTAAAATTAGTGATGCAGGGCTGCCACTGACTGTAAGCTTTGAAAATAGTTGCTTTAGTAGCCTCAGATGTTAAAAATAGTAGCCAAAATAGTAGTCTCACACATTAAAAATAGTAGTCTCAGACGTTGAAAATAGTAGCCTCACTTTTCATAAGTTCGAAATAAAACTGTTGATTTACATAAAACACGAAAACCCAGAAACACTCTTCTTTCATTCAAAATAGTGTCTAAAACATTACATTCCATACGGTAAAAGGCAGGTGTCTTGGAGGAGGCGCTACCATATTTATATACCGCGATGGAAGTTGGCAACTCGACCTTACTCCCAGGCAGCACCAAAGCAAAAAAAAAAAAAAAGCTAAACTTCAAGCAAAAGCGAGGATAAAAATCGATTGACAAAACAAGATAACTTTTTCTTTACTTCCAAAGTCAAACAACTTTTTCAGAAAAAACAAGTATCATGTTTAAACAATTATACTATACATTGGCAATGGCAATCAAATTTCATTAAGGTCAGTTTTTAAATTTTTAACAAAATGGCTACAGAATTTCCGAAATAACATTTTAAGAAAACAAAGAAAATAACGGCCAATTTAAAAATATATACATTTGACTATATAGAATTACATTTACTTATCAACGTATAATTGCAACAAAATATAAGTTTAGGCTAAAAATCAAAACAAGCATCTTTAGAGCTTAAAAAAAACGGAAAACATCAAGAAAAAAATACAAAATTCGCATAAAACAATTTACAAACTACACCCATACTTGTTAACTTCAAGGAAAAGTAAAACTAGTACAATATTTTTCCTCTTTGTGTTATGATTATGTGTTTTAGATTTGGAAGTTGAGAAAAGATAAATAACACATAATGCATTAAAGAAAGTCTTGGAAATTAACAGCTTCTTACAAAAAATTAATTACTCATAGATATACAGAAATAAAATTTTGTACAACAAAAATACTATCTTAAACCACAAAAGTACATATTAAATGAGGCAAATTAATTATTAAACAAGAGCAGCATTTGGCAGCGAGGGGGGGATGTAAGGACTTTTTTTTTAATTCCATAACCCTTTGCCTAAATGTATGCAGTAAAGCATTCAGATTATTTTTTTATTTTATGGAAGGGGAGCAGGATACTTCAATTCTTTATTTGATTTATATTAAACATATAAATCAAAAACACATATATCATTTTCAGTTAATTACGTTAAATAAAATGTAAAAATTAAAGTAAAAAAATAAAATACAGGATCTAACCCATTTTGCTTATGAATGCCTATAGATTTGTTGCACATCTATAACACAATGCTGTAAAGGGTTAATAAAAACGAAAAAATATGATGGAATCAATTTGAAATAGTATTAAGGAATTTAGGGTTCCAATATATTCTATTGACAAAAAACACAAGACAAAAAGAAAAATAATCATGTCTGTAAAGGATGCAGTCAGATTTAAGTTGGAGGATTTTTTTAAACAATAAATCTACGGTCACGCTTCCTAAATAATAGGACTACTAAAAATCTAACAGAAATAATACGTAAATAATTAGGGTTCTAATATATTCTGTTGAGAAAAAAAGCAAGGCAAGAAGAAAAAAAATCATGTCTGTAAAGAATGCAGGCAGATTGAAGTTTGAAGATTTTTTTTAACAATAAGACACCGGCGGACGCGAAGTTATAGGATAACCAAAAATCTATCAGAAATAACGTGTAAATCATTGTTCTAAGCATAACAATAATTTTAGAAAGTAAAAAAAAAAAAAAAATGGAACATGAACATGTGGTTGTGGGCTAAGGAGGGGAGATTGGCCTGTTTGGCTTAGCTGCTGAGAGTAGAAAAAGTTCGGAAATTTCGTACACCCAAATCGATCGGCCAACTATAAAAACTATATATATATCGTGTGACGCGAGTTGGGACAGATGTCCGCACCCACACGGAAAGAACCCACACAGAAGAGAAACTCGAAAATTTCAAAATTCCCTGATTAAAGAGTAATTTTGCGAAATTCCTTGACATTTCCCTGAATTCCCGGTTCTGACGCCACCTTGTTTAAGCTACATTCAGAGTAATTAAATAAATTGCTTAAAAATTTAAATTACTTAATTATTTATAACTTTAGCTACAGCATTGAAATTCTAATCATTTTGCATTCATTGACCAACAGGGCAAAATTGTTCATCACACTAACACAAATCTCGGAAATAGCGTCAAATAACATCAATACTGTCCATACTACGGCACTTTCTTTCGACGTTCGAGGCAAATTCCACAAATTCATTTTTGTTTAGAGTAAATAAAACGAAATAATTTGATATTTGAGAATATAATTGTGTATGCTGTTGCCTTGCACGGCGAAAGATAAAACATAGAAACCTAACAGGTAGGGGAAAATGACTGTGGTTGCCGTCAAAAACAACAATCTTGCGTGAAGTTACTATCGTCGGCCTAACAAAGTGATCACTCTACCAGCGAATATGGACAACTATTTCGGTAGTGTTCGCTCTCCCCCCCCCCCCTTTAAAAAAATCACCATTTTGATAAAATTGTTAGTACCTTAGTGCCTGTTTTTTTTCTGTCTTCTAACGGACAGTATCCAATTTAAAAAAAAATAGTCGCCTGAGCCCAAAAATAGTTGGAGGTTTTGTTCAAAATAGTCGCTTTGGGCCCTTTTTTCATTGAAATAGTTGCCATAGTCGCCTGGCCACTAAAATAGTCGCTTTAGTAGCCTTTTTAGTCGCCTGTGGCAGCCCTGGTGATGCCTCATATATTCTTGAATATTTCAACCTCGATATTTTAAATTAATTTAAAGTAAAAAAAAAAGTGTAATTTGTTCATTAAATAAATATGTTTGCATTCTAAATTTACATTAATTTGATAACAATACTCAAAAAATTAATTAAAAAGCAAGACATACATTTAAAAACAAGGCATTATTTTTTTTTTGTCTTTTTTTTTGTCATCAATACTTGGGTAGTAAAAAAAATAGTTATTGATTTCTTTGCCAACCATTAAAATATTAGGAAGTTTTCAATGACATCAAGAGGTTTGGTTCATCACTGAAAGTTTTTCGAAATAATGTCAGTTAGAGCAACTTTTAACAACTGATTAAATAAGATTTTTTTAAAAAAAAAGGTCTTGCTTGCCCAGTACCAAAATTACCTATAGAAGTTCTTCCCAATAATCCAAAATAATTTAATTCAATACAAAGTACTCCCCCCCCCCCCATGCAAAAAAAGTGAAACAAGGCTGCTTAGCAGCAACCATTAGATTTCATAACTTGTTTGGACTGATAGCTTCACTTAGGTTTTTTCAGGGCTATTTGTTTATTGGAAGATAATTTTTTTTAACTCAAAAAAATTAAAATTTTATAACTGAAATTTGACAATTATACTAGCATTTAATTTATATAAAAAAATTACTTTTAATGTACTTAAATAATAAATTACAACAAGGCAAGTTGAAAAATAGTAATTTTTGTAATGGTTTGTTTTCTAGCATTCTCCATTGTCTAAATGGATTAGACTTCCCATGTGAAATCCCAAGGTCAATGGAAACAAAAATGATCTTAAAAAAATAATTATGTACTCTTAAAGTACTAAGAAAAATATTTATTATCTTTAGTTACAACCAGGCAAGAAAAAAAAATCCAAATTTGATGCATAAAGATTGATTTCATGCCTTCTACAGTTTGAATGTAACTAACAAACTGTACAGTTTGAAGTGCGAATTCCTGGTTGGTTGGTTGAAGTTTAACGGCGTAAGGGCCATACTGCCACGAATCTCTGATCTTTCCTACAGCTAATTTAAAGGAACAAATATTTGTAAATACAAAAAATCCTTACTTTTTTTTAAATAAAAGACATAGCTTAAATCCCCCATTCAAGTTCTTCGTAAAATTTTTAGTCTACGGTACGACTTAGCGCTTTTTCTGGGAATTGGCTACAATAAAAGAATGACGTAATATGCGTTTTCCCGTTTGTGGCCAAGTCAAAATCATGATCGAACATCGAGGGTTGCCAAAAAATAATTTACTAATACTCACCAATCCTTCACCACAGCAAGTTCAAATCCCGTTTTACCGATGACTTTCAAATTAAGCCCGGAAGTGTGTGGGGAGGGGGGGGGGGGAGGCTGTCAATTGGATTAAGAAGTTTAGAAATTTAAAAAAATATTCGAGTGTTCTTTAAGCCTTAGGAAAGCTATGTATTTCTCAATTATTGAATGAAACCAGGCAAGAGAGCAAATCTAAACCAGATGCACTACGATTGCTTGTGTGAAAAATACAATACTTGTATTCTATTTTTAGCACGGAGCCTCAGTAAAAAAAAAAAAAATCTAAAAATAATCATTTATTCTATAAGTATAAAAAAATAATATTAATTTTCTATAACTAAAATCAGCCACAAAAACAGATTTAAATCAGATGCACACAGATTCATTTACTACTTCCTTACAGTTTGAAAAACGTACAACAAAACTGAGAGATTGTGATTTCTATTTTCAAGTGCGAACCCTTTCCGTCACGTTAACAGACGAAAAACGCCCTTAAAGTGCAAAATACTCTCTATCGCTTTGTTGGCGACATTACATGATAACTTTGAAAAATTTCGTGTCAAAATTCTCGCAAAGTAGTTTTTAAGCCAAAAAATGATCTTTTGGAGCAGTTCGGCGTAATCTTGAACGAAAAGAGGTTTTTGTAATGGAAAAAAAAACCCAGCCATAAACACTGTTTAGAGACGGAATTTTCACGATGAAAAGAAACTTTCTTGAATGGACAATTTAAATTCAAAGAATAACGACAGCGGGCAGAACTAAGCAAGATATCAGACATGCGACAAGCCGAAGCCGGAACCGTTCAAAACGCAAACGATGTAACGAACGGTCACTATTCGCCGAAAGCAAGAAATGGGAGGGAACTAATTCAACTGTGATTGACAGATCCACGGAAAGTGAACAGGCCGGAGAAGGGAACGTGACATAAAAGCGTGACGTCAGAGTTTTGGTTAGAAGGGAATTTTGCGGTTTCAGAATTGAAAATTCAAGGACTTTCAAGGTTTTTTGGGAAATAATCCTATTTTTCCAGGCTATTCAAGGCCTTGAAAAAAAAATAATGAAATTCAAGGACTTTCCAGGTTTTCCAGGCCCCGTACGCACCCTGCTTTCAAATCAAACAAGAAATCCCTTATTTAAATTCTTAAAAATAATCAGAAAACTGTTAAGTCGAGCTGACTGTAAGACGAATGATGGATGGCCACACAAATTACATCACACCAACTTTTTAAATTTTTCATTTACAAAAATTAGATAGCCAACTAATAAAGTGCAATGTTTCCTTTTTCACTCCAGAGAGTTTATAAATTTATGGGTAAATTGGATACTGATAATGATACCTAATATACTAGAACAAGTTTCCAGTGGGAAAAATGGGTGAAAAATATGTATATTTTTAAAATAAAAGTATGCTGACGATCCAACTCAACAGAATTGAAAATGTTTTATCAAAAGTTAAAGTAAAAATTAATACTTATGAAAGCCACCAAATATATTTCAGAAATGAGATAATTTTTAACCATACCTTTTAGAAATATTATCTATTAATTCTAATGTTTTAGCAAGTGCAAGATAAGGAACTTTTTCATTTTGTTTCCAACAAGCATCATCAATTGGGTGATATTGACTTTTTGAAGGATCATAAGTAACTCCAGTAGATGAAGAACTGCAAAAAAAATACTAAAAGTTAATGATAAAACTAAATTAATATACTTCATTTACATGAAAGAAGCTTATATTTAAAGATGGTTTACGCTTTGACAGTCTTTTTTTCAGAATCGCCTTCTTTTGAAGAAATCTCTTCCTTTTTATTTTTGGCTAAAAAAGAAATTAAAGGTACAAAGTTAATAAATTAAAAATTGCCATTGTTTGACTAAGTAGTTATTAATGAGTTAAATTTTGCACACAGCACAAATATTGTGATTTACAAATTTTTTAAATGTTTTATTATAATATAATAAAAAAAAAATACTTTCCAATATAATTTTAATATATAAATAAAAGTGTGATTCACTTTATCGGAATCTATACATTTTTAATATTAACAACAACAGAATTGTAAAAACAGAGGTGTTTTGTGCTGTCGCAACAAGTATTTTAATACAAATAATAAGCAAATAGTATTTTTAGGAAAACAAAATTCGAATATTTGTCACTGCTAAAGAGGAAAAATATGTAGTAACAAAAATTTAAAAATTCTTGTGGATGCTTTATAATTTTTCTCTTTGCTTATACTGACTTTGTAAATAAAACTTAACAATTAATGTAAAATCAATTGTGTAATTATCATAATGTTATTTCAATTAAAAAGTTGCTTGGCAACTCAGAATAAAATCATAAATAACTCAAAATCATATTTTTTTTAACCTTAAATGACTATTGTTTCTTGTGAAAAGTGTTCAGTGTTTCTCATTACCATCAGTTGCAAGTTTAATTGAACTTGTTGAAAAGTATAATGTATGCAAAAAATTTCCATACATAACAGAAATTTTTTTATCTAAAGAGAAATTAAAAAAAATTATGGTGGGAGGTAAGTCACTATTATAAGCTAAAATTCCAGAGGTTTAGCCTTTTTAATTAAAAATGGGCAAGTTGATAAGAGTTTACAATATTTGGTACAGTTTTGTCATAATTATAAATTTATGCAACAAGTTGGTGAACTTTTAAAAAAGGACTTTTATGAACCGTATGATTATTTTTCTTTCTAGCTTTTTACAACATACAACACATTCTTATTATTCCTTTTAGTTTATTCAATTTTTATAAGAACTAAATAAATTAACTATAACACTAATGTTTAACATGATCACATATTTAAAAAAGCAAAACTAATCGTTAGTTATCTTTTGATTGATTGTTTCTTAATTTTTTTAGCTGACAAATTTCCTTTTCGACACAACATACCATGTGATTTTGAAATAATATGTCACTCTTATGAGAAAAAAACTTAAAAGTTAGCTATAGAAATACAACTTAAAGAGTATAAATATAATTCAGAAAGTTTGTATACTTTCTGTACTAAATTTTTAAAGTAATTTATAAATAAACACAATTAAAAAAATATACCTGTAAAAACTAACTTAAATGTTTAGGCAAAAAATATTAATATTTATTAATATCACCTGAAATTAACCTAAGGAAATGTATTATTATTATAAGGTAAATTTAGTTAATTTGGTTTCAAATAAATTAGGTGTAGAATATATACAATTCATGAAAAACTAGTAAATTCTGACAGTTGTAAACAGTTGTTTACAACTTGCATAAACAATGCTTAAGCCATTCATATAAAAAATAAATCTATTACAAACAAAGGTTATTTAATCTGAATAAAATAAATTTTGATTTAAATAAATTTATTATTTTAGATTATGGTTTCTTTATAATTTCTTATGCTTTGTTTAATACCATACGTTTGCATTTAGCATCAACAAGGTTGCTATTCGACAATCATTATCAATAAGGATAAACAAAAAAAAAAGAATCTAAACACATAATTGGTGAATAATTATATCAATCTATATATGTGTAAATCAGATATAACTATATGTGTACAAAAAAAAAAAAAAAAAGAATAAAGTGGATGAAAGCACTGAACTTTTTTTATATTAATTCTGCTTTTTTCGAAAAGGACCTGCTTTTGGTTCGAATTTTTTTTATTTATTACCCTGCTTTTATTTGTTAAAATTGTATTGTAAATATGTTGCTTAACTTTTTTATGTATGTTATTGAATTAAAAAACAATATATAGTTAACAATGCTAGATTTAATTCTATTTTTATCACTGGAAAAACAAAAAAAACTTTTTTAATCATTAGTGTATTTTACTTGGTAGCCCCTACCCTCCCATAGGAAAACCCAGGCAATACATCAACTCTTTTGTCATCATTATTATTTAATTATTTTAAAACTGTTTGATTATAGAAACAACTACAATATTAAGATACAAATATACTAATAAATTTAATATAGAACCTATCAAAATAGGGTAAAAGATAATAATCTGGGTACTATCAATGCTCTAGTTTTGGTTGTTAAATTATACATACTCACACAACTATAATTAGCAATATATTTTTTTACCAAAAAAGGGATGGATAGCTTCTTTTTTCCTGGAATTTGTATTTTTTTCCGTGTTTGCTTTAGGAGATTTTTCTTCATTCTCATCAGCTTCTTTGTGAGCTTCCGTAACTGAATCAAGTTCTACTTTTATATCTGAAGCTTGATCTTTGCTTTTTTCAGGGCTTTTAATTTCTTTTTTTACTTCTTTAGCTTTAATTACTTTTGAATTATTTTTATCCTCTTGGGTATTGCTGGAATCAGAATTATTATCCTCTTTTTTAATGTCGTTTTCAGAATTTTCTGTATTTAAATCTTTAGATTCCAAATCATCATCAATATTTGAAGTTTCAATTTTAATTGTTCTTTCATTTGTTTTGGGCGATTTGGAAGAGTCATCAGACATTTTTTTCGGCAGTTCTTTTTTCTGTTGACTACCTCTCATTTGCTTACGAGCTACAAAAAGAAAAAATTCATAATTAATAGACCTAAACATTCAAAAGCTAATTATACAAAGCATTTTCTTAATTCATCTAATGAATCCCAATTCTTTATTCAAGTATGATGTTCAATAGATTTGCAATAAGCATAAGAAAGCTAATTAATCCTAATCAAATAAATTAGTTTTAAAATTATTACTCCATGTTATATAACATAAATTTAAATAACTTTCCATTTAAATATACTTTATTGTAACAATTGTCCAACATAAAAGTGGATAAAATTATAATCATTTAAATTAAACTTTTTTATTTTCGTATCATTAAAATTTAGCACACAAAACACTGTCTTTAAACAAGATATCTTATTAATATAATGCTCATGAAGAATTACAAATATCATGCAATAATTTCTATTTAAAAATGTCTAATGCTTTAAAGTAATACTTTGCAAATATAGTGGCTAAAAAGTTAAACTTTAGATCTATGGTGCAAGAACAGGCAAACAATCTAAAGAAGCATTCTTTTTCATTTTTTCATGTATACCCATATAAACAAATATACAACTTACCTGTTTTTCTTTTTGGTATAATTTCAGATAAAATATTAACAGTGGAAGAGCTCTCATTAGCAGTTGCCAAATTGGTATCATTTATTTGTACCTAATATTAAAAAAAGAATTGTTTTATTATATAATAATCAAGAAGAAATACATTCTTATTACTCTAAAATAGATATTATAGGAGAAAAACATCCATTAAATGCCACTACACCAGCGTTAGCGATGTAATGGCATTGAATGGATGTAGTCTGTCGCGAATGTTGAAAATCAATCGCAGACCGTATTTGGCCAACAAAAGGTTTTTCTGCGGCCCGCTGGCACCACAGAAGATAAAAAAAAAAATCAAATTTCTAGGTATGGACCATTTTCTTTTTACATAATTGTAATGTATCCAAAATATTATGTGCTAACTATGTAGAACAGAATTTTTCACTTTGTGCCTGAAGAAACTATGTAAAGAAGCTTTCAGCAAAGTGGTTTTCCTCAAGAATAAATACAGGAATAACTTAACTGAATCTCATTTGGATAATTTATTAAAACTGACTGCAACAAATACTCCAAAAGACATCGATTCTATCATAAAATAAACAGAACGATTTTGACCGCCATTGTTTTACAATTGATATAGAATAAAACGGAGTAATCTGGAAGTACAATTTAAATACTTTTATTAAAAGTCAGGACAAGCCGCATTGTCATGTTGAGTCAATAGCTTAACTTTTTTTTTCAGACTTTGATTTACTAATAATGAAAACTATTATTTTTTAATTATTTGGGAGGAAAATATCAATTGTAATTCCAGTAAAAGAAAAAAAGTTCCAGTTTTCAGAAATGCTATATATTCTTAAATGGATAATAATTAACGATACATATTTTGTTGTATCTAACTCACAAAAAGCTCCAACATTAAGTAATATGGCTTGCATCTAAAAGTTAGTGGTGAACGTTGCATTACACATTGATCAAAGTTATATTTAAGCAAATTTCTTTAGCTCTACGGCTATTTAGAATCCCTTGATGGCAAATTAAAGTGAGCCATTTGGTTTGTTTCTTGGCTTCAAGACTGCTAGATGCATATGTAATGCTTATCTTATTGGCATCAAGATAAAACAAGTAAACAGATTTTTTTAAAACAATATTCTCAATTTGTAATAAACTTTGGAATATTTCTTTCATTAATATTCAAACTCAGCTAATACATTTCAATAATCACCAGTCCATTAACATAAATTTAAATATATAGGGGAGAGTTCCCCAAAACAGGATAGGCGGGCAAAACGGGATATTGAGCCTCGGATCTTGACTGGTGGGGCTATCTCGCGGGAGAAAGGCTAAACTGGTTCCCGACCGCCATGACCGCATTCTCAGTTGATCTCTCAACGCTAGCCACGTGTTTCGCAAAGAAATATTTTTTCAAAGTTTTCAAGTGAGATTTTTACTTACTTTGTACTTTTTTCGACTGCAGAACAACTATCCTTGTGCTTCTCCGTCCTTCGGAACAATTCCGGTAAGTACTGTGCTTTGATCATAGCTCTTTTAACAACAATTTCATGTATTTAAATATTGCTAGTGAGTGACGGTTCAGGGGTCAGCCATTTATGTTGTCAAAAGCATCACGGTCGGGCAAAACAGGACACTTTTGGGGTGCCCAAAACGGGATACAATTTTGATGTGTCCCGTTTTACCCGACCATTTCCATTAATGTTTTGGCAATGTGTTTAAGTTATTTAAGTTGAAATAAGTAATGAATTAAAATATGTATAATCAATTACAACATTTTATTTTAATTTTAAATAATTATATTTTCGAAATTAAATAATTTACTTAACTTTTGGGGTACAAATAATTGGCCTGAGTTTTGTACAAAATTTAGTTATAGGTTAAAACTGTAAGTCAGAAAAATATTTTGACCAAAAATTTAAGTTTTAAATTCAAAAAAGTTTTTTTTTTTTTAAATCTTTTTTAGGGGGCGGCGTATACAAAGATAAACCAGAAAACCACACGTTATGCGCACTATAATATTATAAAAACATAAGCTAATCACAACTAAACAGCAATTATAACAAGAAGCCCATATAAACTTGAGTTGGAAGAAGAAGAGCGTCAAAAAAAAGAACGAGAAAGAACTCAAAAGCTGAAAAAAAGGACTGCCAAAACAAGTCTCTTGAATGTTCCGAAGAGAAAACAAACGAGGCGTAAAAGAAAACCAAGTGGAAATGCAAAACAGACAGATAAAGTTAAAAAATGTTACTCTGAACCTGAAAAAAACCACAATCATCATTTGCAAAAATCGAAGAAAATGGACCTAACATAAGAAAACCTAAAAAAAAAATCATCAGTTAGCCAAGGTTGGAAGTCGTCGTCTTCAGAAGATGAAGCTGAAAAAGATGAAGCATGTATTTTCTGTAACGCTCTGTATCTTGAATCGAAATCTGGAGAAGGGTAGATACAATGCTCGAGCTGCCAGGGATGGGCCCACGAAGCCTGTTCCAGAGCAGAAGAAGAAGACGATACATTTTTATGCGATTTCTGTGTTATGTAATTTTTCAAATTTACAATTAAAAAGTTTCTTCCTATAAAAACGTAGCCCTATTTTTGTTCTAAAAACTAAATCAAAAGTAAAATCAGCAAAAACCTAATAACATAAAAATCCCTATCCCTTTTTACCCACCCTTGGTAGGGTAAAACGGGATCGTATAAGACTTTGTGAAACCAGTATTTTCACATAAATATTATTGAACAAATGTGACAAAGGTCCTATTTTAAGTAGTTAAAAAGGTATACTTTTAAATGACGTCTAGCTTTGGAATGTACCTTGTACACAACAAGAAATAAAGCGAAGAATAGATAAGCTATCCCGTTTTGGGGTACTTTCCCCTATATATATATATTAATAATTATAAATTTTACTTTTATAAATATAAAGTAAGGGAAAAGGTAGAGACTAATCAAGAAAGTATAATTTATTTGCCTTTATTAACAAAATGCACTTAGAAGTGATACTTTTCTGCCACATATTAATAGGAATTTTTTTTAATACAATTTCTTGCATAGGAAATGCCATAAACAGTTACAAGATCTATGAATGCATTTTTGCTGGAGGCTTGAAACCATAGATTTTTTTTTTACTTTTTAGAAAAGGATTTGGAAGCAGTTAAATGAAACTCTAATTTAAAAAAGTTAAAGTATGGACATTAAACGTTACCTGCCATGGGTGTATATAAATGCTTCATTAAGCTAATGAATTAAGTGCCCCAGACATATAACAATAATTTCCGAAGTATGATCATTTGCATTACAATTTTTAAATTTTCAAAAAAAATTCACTTAGAAGTGTTCTAAATATTTGGCAAAACACAGCTGTGTTGGCAACAACACAGCCAACTTCACTTTAAAATTCAAAGTAAAATAATTAAATATTTTTTTGCTGTAATCACAGCAAAATAACATTAAAAGATTATTTGTATTTAGAGTTCTTAAAAAATTTAGAATAATTCAAAATTAATAGTATCTACTTAAATCATTTTGTAGAAAGCTGCTTTAGATTTATTCAGAATCAAACCCTGAATGATTATATTAAGCGCACAGATAAAGGTTAGGCAAAAGTGACCACTTATATCTAGGAACAGTTAAAGAATTTTAGTTAAATTACCACAATGAACTACCCTTATTGAGTTCAACAGAAGGGTAACTAAGACAAGGATATTTTAAAGCAAAATGAAGCCAAATTTTGATGGCATATAAGACAGTAGCTTCAAATAACACACATAATTTAACAGCAAAATATGTCTAAAAAATTTTAAAAGAAAACTTTTCACTTATTTCTTTGAACTAAAAATTATATGAAATCTCCAGATCAAGCACTATTTCTGCAAACTGCAATTAAAGTAGAAAAAATTGCATTATTTCTAATGTAAAATTCTTTAATAGATGTTAAAAAAATATTTCCATAAAAGATATAAAATCGAGATTGGTGTGATTCTGTAGTCGTTTGAAAACATTAAATACAAAAAGAACTTACATATTCAAAGAACAAATACTTTCTTTTTCCTTGGCTTCATTCTACAATAAGTGCTTAAATAATATAACCCATAAAACAGGTTTTTAAAAATCTTTTACGTGCATTGTCAATTTTTATATTCATTAACACAGCACCGATATCAAAAACATTTCCATCAGCAAAATGTGCGGCAAACTAAGTTTCAAAATTTATTTATTAAAAATAAACATGAATTTATACTTTCACATCCAAATATCCTTTATTTATTCTGAATAAAGTAATTTTATTATTTATTTATTAAAAAGAAATTTTGCAACAGGAAAGAGTTTCAATAATGATAGGTTCATTGGTATTTTAATGCAATTGGATGACAGCAAGTTGGTTTATTATTTTTCGTAAAGCCGACCTTTTAGTGACAGTAACAGCCCCAAAATTTGACAGAGTGCATTATCATCGACATCGAACCTATCTGCCAAGTTTCAGTACGATTGGATGATGACAAGGTTAATTAGGCTTCTGCAGATTCCGCTCTCATCGACAAACAAAATCGAAGTTAATATAAAGAATTTAAAAATACAACAGTTTGGAAAGGAAAAAATGAAACAAGTCAAAATGAGACAAACTTACATTTCAACATAGTTAAGACTATATTAAAAAATAAATGTCCAAACTACAACCAAACAAGGAGTCTCTGATTCAGAATAATATAAACATCCAATGCAAAATTATGAATGAGAAACGGCTATTTTTTTAATAAAAAGCTATGATTTTTAATGGTAAACACATACCATCTCACTAGTCTCTGGCTTATTTTCAACAGACTGATCTTCTTCCATGTGTTCATCTTGTTGCACATCATCATTGGGCAACGGACTAAAGTAAAAGTTATTAATGAATAATTTATAAACACTTCAATAGCCCTTTTTATAAAGTAGAACACTAAATGCAATTTTTTTAAATGATGAGAAAAATCTTAATTTAGTATAAATTCAGGACTATTTTCTAGCATGATATCTTTATCTTTTATTACAAAATATTAAATGGGCAATTCTCTGAAGCTGATGCACAGGACATTGTCCTATTTTTCTATTCTTTAGAATTAGATTAGAATTACAAGATTATAATGAATCTACCAATAATTTTATTTTTTTATTAGTTGGTGCAGGGATGAGTTTGGTAAAAAATCAAAAAGCTGAAAATAAAACTCCAAACGTTTTATGCGTAAAACATATTTTAAGCCATACTTTAAAAAAATTGTGTTTTTCCATGTGCGTTTATAACACTGCACCTTCTCTGTTTGTCCGTGAGAAAAATGGTTCAAAATAGAGGCACCTAGATGTAGGGATACACTTTATGCTGTCATCAGGCATGGTAAAGCTTCAAAAAAAAAAAAAAAAAATCCTTTAAAAGCGATGGAATCCAACAAAAACTTCAAATTTTCAACAAGTCAAACAACTTTAAGTAACTATACCATGTTGACAAACAGGCCGAATATAATTAAACCTAGTTTTCTAAATTTTTAAGCTACATTTTAAGTACTAAAATCTTTACATTTAAATTTTTATTCCTACCGTTCAGCTTGTTCAATAAAATAAAAAGCAAGAAACAATTTTACATACAATTGCAGTTAAAATAACAACTTTAAACACAGCTTCTTTAGAAAATTTTTAATTAGAACTAATTTTCAGAATATTTTTATATATCATTTTTATATAAAATGATATAAAAATTGAAGTATAGATTCACATGAAACGGTGAAATCGATCCTTAAACAAGCACTAATCACGGATTTAGCAGCTATTGCATTTACGGAAGTCTAGGCGAATGGCTACAAAACGGTGTTGAAAATCTCAGTAATAGTCGGTATTGTATTAGAGTAAACCTCGGCGAAAATGACCATCACTCTAACAAAAGCAATAGCACTTGCAATACCGGCAAAAATCTAAATATCGGCCAAAATGAAAATCGCAACAACGTGCGTATCGGCGATAGCGTCCACGATATCTGCACAAATTTCAATAATATCGGATGTTATCAAAGTACGGCATTCCACGAAAACAACTCTCACGCCAACTGAAATATCAAAGTTAGAACCTAATATACCGGAGCAATTCTCAACAATAACGCTATTGTATGGGCATAACACTCGACGAATATTACCATCACAAAATCTCAGAGATAGCGCAATTCATCACGGTAATATTAACATTCTTTTGTTAACATCGGTGCAAATCTCAGATTTTACAACAGGGTAGCACTTAACGAAAATGCCCATCCATAAACGTAAATATCAGAGTTAGCACCAAAGATACCGCTGTTATATCGGCGTAATACTCCGGGAAAATGGTCACCACAGCAACCTAAATCACAGCGATAACGCACGTTCTAGCCACACAAATCTCGGCAGAAGTGAACATCACATCAGCGTAATGCTAATGAAAACAAGCAACGCATACTAACGTAAATAAACGATAGTTCCGTGGATGTCAGACTTGGAAGCAAGCGCATTATTAATATATGTTAATCACATGAAATCGTAAGAAGGAATTTACATTTTGAGCAGAGAAAAAAATGACACAAAAGGATCAAATTTCGGCGCAGTTGGAAATGTACAAAATGCGAGTTTGAGCGCCAATCTGACTAAAAAAATGTATTTCAGTGGATTTTTGTACTTGGAGCAGGAATAAGGCAGGAATGTGATGCGACCCCTGAGCGATAGGTTTCCCGATCATATGGAAGTGAAGCTGCTTCGCGGTTCAGCCTTAGAAAAAAAGTTATTTTTCCGTGGAATAGAAAAAGCGGGAAAACACTGATTTTTTTTCAGGAATTAGAAAAGCGGAACTTTCTTTGAAAAAGCGGAATTCTTTTTTTTCTAAAAAATTAAAAAAGCGGAATTCCGCCACATGGCGGAAGAAACTCATCCCTGTTGGTGACAAAGTTAAATGGGGGAAAAAATATTTTAACTAGGTCAAATATCATTTATAACTTACTGATACACAGGACATGGATATGTTCAGTGCAGAAAAGTAGTAAAAAAGAGCTCAAACTAAAATTGCTCATATACAAATTTATGAATTGAATAATTAGTTTATTATTGATAGACAAATAGAAACTGACCGAGTTGTTTAGATTAAAATACATTTTAATGGATTGGAAATGAGATGAAGATAGTGCATTGTTTATTATTTAATAAGCAAAAACATTTTACCATTTGAATATAATGTTAAAATTGTATGCATGAAGTGTGGAAAGTAAATATATAAACTGTGATTGTAAGGCACACTTCAAGCATAGCAGCACTGAACACATTACCACTTATGGAAAAACAGCCAATTTGCACAATTTGTATAAGATGTGAGGCGGTTTTTATAAACTAATTTACATGTACAGGAGATAACTAAAAATATATAAAAAATTATAAAATGTATAATTAACTTAACTAACCTTTTAGGTTTTGATTCTTTAGAATCCATTTCTGAAATTGCAGGCTGTTTTGTTTCAAACTCTGTGTTTGATAAATGAAAAATTAGTTTTTATATAATTAAAAAATTTTCAATGAAGATTTAAGCAAGAGAAAGCAAGAGGGGAATAAGATTTTAGAACTTAAAAGAAAAAAATTGCGATAAAAAAATTACAAATTTGATTTTTAAACAAATAACAAGTAAAATTTTTATATTAACATTTTAAGGTGGTAGTAAAAGTTTACCTTTGCTACCACTAAAACCATTGTTGTGAAGTTTGTCATTTGTTAGTTCAATTTGCTCAGCTTCATGTTTCTGTAAAACATATTCATCATAAACCAGAATAATAAAAAAACATACAATTCAATGATTAAAAAATGACTGTGATTATTAATTCCATAAAAGTTTTGTAGTAACTAAAATCTAGTTAAATCAAAGGTTATGTATGCTGGGAAAGAATTAAAGTAACTTAGAAACCATGTCAATATGACAAACAATTATAATTTAATTAGCATTTCAGAATCATATATAGTTTTACAATTATGCAAATGTGAATAATGGAAGACTGAATTTATATAAATTTGTGACCCAAATATATAAGTATTCATAGATTTTTGAGAAATATTATACTTAAAAGGTTAAAAATCTAATAAAATCAAAAACTGAACTATTCTTGAAATATTTATCAAAATAGCAATAACACTTTAGTGAAATGAAATACTTATGCAAAAGAAGGATATTAATAACTCATGGGAAACATAATTTCTTACTCTTGGGGAATTTCTTTTGACCCATTGTTAACATTTGAATTAAAAAATATTAATAACCCTGGTTAATTGAACTTTAAAAAAAACAACTTATTATATAAATCTTTGACATTTCACTGTTCCTGGACACTCAGATCTTCTATGAAAATCTGCAGTCAGCTAGATTTCAGAAAAATCATATGTAAACCTACAAATAAATTAAAAATAGAAATAACATACTTTATTTGGCAACTCATCAGCACTTTGCGAGTCATCATCACTGTCTAGAATCTTGGCTCTTTTACGCTTTTTGGTTTGCTTTACTGGACTTTCACTGAAATTAAACTAAATATTAAAAAAATTTGAATGAATTAAACAAAAATTAAACACTTTTAATATTTTGAATCATACAAACTATAAATTGCTTTTTATTAAAATAAAACATTACATAAATTTAAAAAAAAAAAAAAAAATACTAAATATTGCAAAAGAAAATACATACTCAATAAAGTCCTTGTTGATTGATTTTTCAATTTCTTTACTAATACTTGGCTTTTTGCTATCACGTCCATTTGATAACTCTTTAGCCTTTTTACCAACTTTGGAATTATCCTTAGGATTTAAATTTTTAGCATTATCAATGTCTGGCTTTTTCAAATCCTTTTTCACACTTGAATTTTTTGAATCAGTGTTAGCAATAGCTTTCATAGAGTTTGTATTTGATGGTTCAGCTTGTTTAAAAAATGATCTGAAAAGTAAAATATTTGGAAAAGACCATTTTATTACTAATAAATTAAAATTTCATAACACAAACATGAATGAAAATTATTTTTAACATAGAAACTAAACAAAATGGCACTCAAATAACTTGTATTGGGGCAATTCTGTGGTAACTGATCCTGATCATTTCAAAAATTAATTTTGGAATAATGAAAAAAATCAGATGCCATATTATTCAATATAAATGATATTTTGATATCTAATAGGTATTTTCTTTAAAAGTTACTTCTTTATATGATTTTTTTTTTTTTTTTTTTTTTTTTTTAAACTTTTAATGTAAAATTTAGATATTTTACTGTTGCAGAGGGGACAATGCTGTGATATGGATTTTCCTATTTTAAAGGATATTTTACTTGTGATTTAAAACTAAATCATAAGCAAAATTTGAACTGCATCAAACTAAATACATAAGAGTTAAAATATATTTGAAAAAAAAATTAATTATAAAAAAAAATTAATTATAAAAAAATACATTTGTTAAAAGTATGGTGTCCGCTCCACAAATTTTTTTATACTTCTTTTTGTTACTCTAAAACCATAAAAATTAAAAGAATTATCAAACACATTTATTTCTAATTTTAAAAAAGTATGTTGAGCTTTAGCATGCAAATTTCTGCTTGAAATAATTTTTAATAAATTAAATATTAATTCACGAAAATTGTTGAGGAAGGGACATGTTATGTTGTGGAGGCAACATATTATTTGTTATTTCTGATATACGCATTCCTAAACCTACTAGCAAAGTGGAATTTTTAATTTTAAATGTATCTAATAGACAATAGCTAGCAAGGGAAACCTTTTTTCACATTTGAAGACCCAAGTAGCCACATTAGGTCATGGTAGCTGGGCTGATAAGCATGTGTGTATGTAGTCAATGCAAATTTGAAATGTGAATAAAGGGCCGTTCAAATATTACGTAAGCACCTGGGGGGGGGGGAGGGGGTTAGCGATCTGCTTATTTTTGATGACAAGGGGGGGGAGGGGGTATGAGTGATGCCTACGTAAGCATTTAATAATCCCTTTATTTCTAAAAAAAAATTTAAACTTATAAAAAATTTCACTTTAGTACACCGAGTTCTAGGATAGGCGACTTTTCATTCAAATCGATCTAAGGGATTTAAACTTACGTCACATAAGAGTGACGTACTCTGCCTTCAGCCAATTACAATCAAACATTGATGATGCAAAATACTGCAGTTTGAAAATAAATAAAGGGGATTCCCCTCTTTTGGGTGTTTGGAGACGTGAATCCTACATTAAACCTAACTTATGTGACAGACAATTTTTGTTTTTGTTTCGCTTGGCGACTGGCGGGCGCCTAAGATGGAACAGTAGTTGGTTTAAGGTTCAAGATTCCGAATTGAGTTGTGTTTTGAACAAGTTTCTTTTTGCACTGCAATCCTTCTTGAACTTTTTGAAGATTAAGCAAATATAGTTGCTCTGCTTTCTGTTTGCTTTAAAAAAAAAAAAAAAAAAAACGTATGTCTTCATTTCGTGAAATTTTATATAAAAAACTGTTTGAAGCTTTTAAAAAGTCTACATCAAACAAACCCTTGAAAGATATTCAGGATATAAATAATGAGGTATGGCGTCATTTTAAAAATGCCTCTAAAAATGACGAAGAACTAGAAGTGTTGGTGTTAAAAAGAGTCGAAGAAGAGTTGCGAAAGGCAACTAGAAAAAAATCCCTTCTCCTTGATTATTTTATAAAAGTAATTATAAACAATTTATTCATAATATGTTAAGATAAATTTATGTTAAGTATTTTATCAGAACTTTATATATTTTTTATATTCACCTTGGTTTTGACTATTTACATATTTTGAAAAATGTAGCGAAAACTAAAATAAGTATAGTATACTAGATTTGGTAATACGTAATTGTGTTAAAATTGACATCTTCTTTCTTTAATTATACAGATAATTTACAGAAAATGCCATATGACTATTTTTGTCCATCCATCAAATCACAATTGTCTGCAAGGATTTGAGGGAAATGTGGTTTGTACCACGCTTCACTAAAATCGACATTTCGTCATAAGAAAATTGTTCATGGCGAAAATAGCCAGAGAGCATGCCTAGTTCGGCCAATGAGAATTGCTGCTCGTCAAGCAAATGAACTGATGTGCTTCATCAATTATGTAGAAGGCATGGAAGATACCGAGTGGATAAGCGAAGAGGAAGTTTGCCCAGATTCCTTGTGCGAAACAAGTGATGAAGCAATAACATCAGATGCCAGAAACCCTATCATTTCAGACATTAAAAACTGGCTAGAGAAACCCTGGATAACATCTGACTAGATAAACTTAATTGATTATGAAAAGTACACTTATGTGCCATTAAAATTGTGATAAACTTAAGATTTAAAAAAAATTAAAAATATTTTTTTTCACCCTTTTAAGGCGAGTTAAAGTTCATTATTTGCATTGAATCCTAACTTTTTTTTAGATTATTAACGTTAAAAAAAAAATCAGGAGCAGGGGGGGGGGGGGGGTATCGTATGCTTACGTAATTATAAAGGGGTAATTATAAAGGGATTTGCTTATTTTTGCTGACAAGGGGGGGTCAAAAATTACCAAAAACATGCTTGCATAATATTTGAACGACCCCTAATGGGCTACTTTCAAAAAATAATTTGATATAGAATTTTTTATTTGACAAAAATACTTAACACTCATTCAATAAAGTATTAACTAAGCAACATTCTTTTAATAAGGAGAAAACCCCAACCAAAAAAATCTGATGAGTTTAGAAAAAAACTTCCACAATTCCAAATAGAACTGAAATTCAGGAAGCGTTTCAGAAAATCTTTAATTAAGACATCGTTAGAAATATCGATTAAAAGAAAAAGATTAATGAAGACAAACTGGAGAAGTGGGAAATGCTTAATTCGGCAAGAAAATTCTCCAGTCTATTCCTTTCCATCAGCACTTGGAGAAAGCTGCTGCTAAAATGAAACAAAAATTACCAAGAGAATCTGAAAAGTTAGCAGCAACAGCCAAAGTACTTGCAGATTTGTCACCATCAAAGAAAAAGCGTTTGCTGCAATAACCACCTTTGAAAAAGGCCAGACAGGCTTTGAAAAATCTTTGCCAGACCTGAAAGACAAGAATAGTTACTTTGCCAGAAACTTGAAAGAAAGTACAATTATTTTTTTAGAGAAATGAGAGACTGCATTCTGGACAAAAAGATATTGTGATTATTCAAACTGATAAAGCCAAAACAAGTAGGCAAAAACATATTTTTGTTATTTCAAAAGGCCAATTGATACTTGATGGTGCATCGGGTACATCTCAAAAGAATCTGGCAGAAATCTGTGCCTCACACTCTTCATTACATAAACCTTTGGATAAAGATAAATTAATAATTTTGAGTAATTCACCGCTTACACTTACAGAAAAAAAAATAACCGAAAGTCAAATTTTCCATTTTTATGTGAATAAAACAATAATATAAGTTTGAATTTACATCAAAATGACATCTGCAATAGGGCAATCTCATTAGGGAGTTTTGTTGCAATTAAAACTTAAATGTTTTAGAAATAAGGATATATTATTTGTAGTACAAATTACTGTAATTAAAGAAAAATATTAAAGTTATATTTCTAAAAAAATGCAATGAATCAGGAACAGTGTTTGATTTCCTTGAAGAAGAAGACCGAAGTTGGATCTGCCATTCACAAGTTATGCAAAACTTGGCTGAACCAACATTTGATGGAAAAAAAATTCAATTACAAATTTCCAGAATGTGTAGCCAATATCTACAAATAAACCTTTGAAGAAAAACTAATATTTTAAAGTGCAAATATTTTTTTTTCCCCCTTTTAAGGCGAGTTAAAGTTCATTATTTGCATTGAATCCTAACTTTTTTTTAGATTATTAACGTTAAAAAAAAAAATCAGGAGCAGGGGGGGGGGGTTATCGTATGCTTACGTAATTATAAAGGGATTTGCTTATTTTTGCTGACAAGGGGGGGAGGGGGGGTCAAAAATTACCAAAAACATGCTTGCATAATATTTGAACGACCCCTAATGGGCTACTTTCAAAAAATAATTTGATATAGAATTTTTTATTTGACAAAAATACTTAACACTCATTCAATAAAGTATTAATTAAGCAACATTCTTTTAATAAGGAGAAAACCCCAACCAAAAAAATCTGATGAGTTTAGAAAAAAACTTCCACAATTCCAAATAGAACTGAAATTCAGGAAGCGTTTCAGAAAATCTTTAATTAAGACATCGTTAGAAATATCGATTAAAAGAAAAAGATTAAGGAAGACAAACTGGAGAAGTGGGAAATGCTTAATTCGGCAAGAAAATTCTCCAGTCTATTCCTTTCCATCAGCACTTGGAGAAAGCTGCTGCTAAAATGAAACAAAAATTACCAAGAGAATCTGAAAAGTTAGCAGCAACAGCCAAAGTACTTGCAGATTTGTCACCATCAAAGAAAAAGCGTTTGCTGCAATAACCACCTTTGAAAAAGGCCAGACAGGCTTTGAAAAATCTTTGCCAGACCTGAAAGACAAGAATAGTTACTTTGCCAGAAACTTGAAAGAAAGTACAATTATTTTTTTAGAGAAATGAGAGACTGCATTCTGGACAAAAAGATATTGTGATTATTCAAACTGATAAAGCCAAAACAAGTAGGCAAAAACATATTTTTGTTATTTCAAAAGGCCAATTGATACTTGATGGTGCATCGGGTACATCTCAAAAGAATCTGGCAGAAATCTGTGCCTCACACTCTTCATTACATAAACCTTTGGATAAAGATAAATTAATAATTTTGAGTAATTCACCGCTTACACTTACAGAAAAAAAAATAACCGAAAGTCAAATTTTCCATTTTTATGTGAATAAAACAATAATATAAGTTTGAATTTACATCAAAATGACATCTGCAATAGGGCAATCTCATTAGGGAGTTTTGTTGCAATTAAAACTTAAATGTTTTAGAAATAAGGATATATTATTTGTAGTACAAATTACTGTAATTAAAGAAAAATATTAAAGTTATATTTCTAAAAAAATGCAATGAATCAGGAACAGTGTTTGATTTCCCTGAAGAAGAAGACCGAAGTTGGATCTGCCATTCACAAGTTATGCAAAACTTGGCTGAACCAACATTTGATGGAAAAAAAATTCAATTACAAATTTCCAGAATGTGTAGCCAATATCTACAAATAAACCTTTGAAGAAAAACTAATATTTTAAAGTGCAAATATTTTTTTTTTCCCCTTTTAAGGCGAGTTAAAGTTCATTATTTGCATTGAATCCTAACTTTTTTTTAGATTATTAACGTTAAAAAAAAAAATCAGGAGCAGGGGGGGGGGGTTATCGTATGCTTACGTAATTATAAAGGGATTTGCTTATTTTTGCTGACAAGGGGGGGAGGGGGGGTCAAAAATTACCAAAAACATGCTTGCATAATATTTGAACGACCCCTAATGGGCTACTTTCAAAAAATAATTTGATATAGAATTTTTTATTTGACAAAAATACTTAACACTCATTCAATAAAGTATTAATTAAGCAACATTCTTTTAATAAGGAGAAAACCCCAACCAAAAAAATCTGATGAGTTTAGAAAAAAACTTCCACAATTCCAAATAGAACTGAAATTCAGGAAGCGTTTCAGAAAATCTTTAATTAAGACATCGTTAGAAATATCGATTAAAAGAAAAAGATTAAGGAAGACAAACTGGAGAAGTGGGAAATGCTTAATTCAGCAAGAAAATTCTCCAGTCTATTCCTTTCCATCAGCACTTGGAGAAAGCTGCTGCTAAAATGAAACAAAAATTACCAAGAGAATCTGAAAAGTTAGCAGCAACAGCCAAAGTACTTGCAGATTTGTCACCATCAAAGAAAAAGCGTTTGCTGCAATAACCACCTTTGAAAAAGGCCAGACAGGCTTTGAAAAATCTTTGCCAGACCTGAAAGACAAGAATAGTTACTTTGCCAGAAACTTGAAAGAAAGTACAATTATTTTTTTAGAGAAATGAGAGACTGCATTCTGGACAAAAAGATATTGTGATTATTCAAACTGATAAAGCCAAAACAAGTAGGCAAAAACATATTTTTGTTATTTCAAAAGGCCAATTGATACTTGATGGTGCATCGGGTACATCTCAAAAGAATCTGGCAGAAATCTGTGCCTCGCACTCTTCATTACATAAACCTTTGGATAAAGATAAATTAATAATTTTGAGTAATTCACCGCTTACACTTACAGAAAAAAAATAACCGAAAGTCAAATTTTCCATTTTTATGTGAAAAATACAATAATATAAGTTTGAATTTACATCAAAATGACATCTGCAATAGGGCAATCTCATTAGGGAGTTTTGTTGCAATTAAAACTTAAATGTTTTAGAAATAAGGATATATTATTTGTAGTACAAATTACTGTAATTAAAGAAAAATATTAAAGTTATATTTCTAAAAAAATGCAATGAATCAGGAACAGTGTTTGATTTCCCTGAAGAAGAAGACCGAAGTTGGATCTGCCATTCACAAGTTATGCAAAACTTGGCTGAACCAACATTTGATGGGAAAAAAATTCAATTACAAATTTCCAGAATGTGTAGCCAATATCTACAAATAAACCTTTGAAGAAAAACTAATATTTTAAAGTGCAAATTGTAATTTTGCATGCTTTATACGAAATGGCCACTATGTCCCCTCCGCAACGAGGAAACACAATTTCAAAAAATAAATTATAAGTGAAATAGATTTCAGATTTCTTTCATGCTTTTTTTCTCAGTAAATAATTAATAATTCAAATAAAAAAAACTTTACTGATCTAACAATATAGACAGAGCAGAAATTACAGCTGATAAGTGAACTAAGTAAAAATTTTAATTTTTCAGTCCCCTCCTCAACAGTTTTTTATTTTATAATTACTTTACGCAAAAAAAATACTATTAATTGATTTACTAGCTTATCTCATCACAAGGACTTACATAAAAATATAAAAAGCATAATATTCTTTACATTTTTTAAATAAAAAATGGAAAATGATCGAAAATGTTCCCTCCGAAACAGATTAGTTACCACGGAATTGCCCATTGATTAAATATAAAAACTGATAAAAACAGAATCTATTCTAATGAACAGCCATTGCTTATTTAGGTCAATGTAAAATGAAAATGTGCAGTTGTAAAGAACAAAAAATGCCTGAAATTGGAATTAAAAACCTGACAAGTGCTTATACAAGCCAAGTGTTTTGCAAAGGACCAACTGGTGTTTATCAGAATTTCTATAACAAGAAGACGAAAAGTAGAAAGGGAATCAATTCTTTACATGAAATGTTTCTTCATATTCTTTTTATGAAAATATTATGATATACCTCTTCCATATATTGTATTGCTAAATTAATGCTTTAAAATATTTAAAAAGATTCAAAATTAAAACTTGGTGTGAGTAGCAATGAACCTTTTAAAAAGCAAAGTGAGAACGTACTTGCACAGCAATTAACCTTTTAGCAAGCAAAGATAGCCTATATTTGCATAGCATTTAACCTTTTGATGAACAAATCGAGCCATTTGCAAAGCGTCAAAACCTAGCATTTCCGAAAGTCAGGGCCACACAGCTATTAATTATATTTTAGGAAATCTTGGAGATTGCAAAACAAATCACAGGGAATGCGTTAGCAATCCCCAAGCCTACCAAGATCAAAAATTGGAAAGCATTAGCGAGCAATCGACTTTGAGATTACGAAGCAACTTCTCTATTTTGCAAAACAAATTAAAGAGATTACATTATTAGCAATCTGCAAGCATAGCAAGCTCGAGGGTTGTTAAGCATTAGAAAGCAGGAGACACAGCCCCTACTACGTTAAAAATAAATAAATTACTCTGATTTTTCATACAGTTCACACACAAAAAATTATATTTACAGCAAAAATTGAATGTGTCCCTGGATTTTGTTTGGCCAAATGGTCATTTTATGGTCTGTGGTTGTGCATTTTTAAAATACTTGTATGAACCAATGCTGATAAAGCAATAACAAGGTATACAATTCGAGAACAGAATTATATAATAAATAATTTCACATTTACTATGCATCATTTCATGCAAGTAACTTTTTGACTTGATCATTATGTATTTTTTACACAACATGTCTAAATGGACATGTCGATAAGTTCAAATTTTTGTAACTCTACTCAGAAACATATAAATTTCAAAAATAAATAGAACTTAACCTTTTTGCAAAAAGTATAAGTTTAATGCTTTAAACACATAAAATGAAAAGAAAAAATATGTGTACTTATTTTGAACAAAATCAATACACGTTCCTTATAAATGACTAAACATACCAAATTATAAAATTTATATAAGTGTATGCATAAATAAAATAAATTTTAATTGCCTATCACTTTTTTAAGGCAATTAGAATGATCAATTAGAAGCAAAATATAGCAACATTTCGTGACTTTTCGGCGAATGTAGAAGAGCAAGACTTAAATATAGATCAACAGCAGTTCGCACCAAATTTATCATCTGATATCCGTCTCATGGAATTAATAAGGAGCTTTGTCACTTTTTCACATAAAAACTATCACTACGTTTTTTTTTTCTCTTCGTAGGTCTATTTAACATGATATAACTTAATTATACCTCAACCGTAGTTTATACTCATACTCATAATTTATACTCATACCTAATTTCAAACACCATATAGAATTACAGTATATATCGCTAAAATAAGCACATACATCTAAGAAACTAAAATTTCGACAAGAAAAACTTGGCCGTCAATTATAAATTGTACTTTGTTTCTTATATTAACCATAAAAATACCTCTGAATTGTACTTGACAATGTTTTAACATGTGTGTTTATTATATACTGAACACCAAATGAAACTTACAATATAGATTTCTGTTTTTGCGACATTTTCAATTAGAAAATAGGTGGTTCGGTGATAAAATTTTATAAAACTAACATATCTTTTCAAAATGTATAAAATTTTAAAGGGAAAATACCACAATTAACAAACCGATTTAAATGCAAGAAAAAATAGACACACACAGAAGGCGCGAAAAATTATAAACATCAAAGTCAAAGTATAAGTAAGTAATGTATATAGGTGTAGATGAAGGACATGTTTATCAGCAAAACAGCTCAGGGGTGTGGAAAACTAGTTCCTAGACACTCCAGGTGGACAGAAAGCTGGCTGGTAAAGCCTAAAAGTCAATGAGAATTTGCGACTGTATTGCAATTCAACTGTAAATAATCAAGTTTCAATCGACTAATTCATTAAACAGATGTTCTAATCAGATTTTAGACATTTCGAAATATATTTTGACTTAGTTAAAATTGTAATTTTTACTTATTAATGTTTCTTAATGATCTAATTTCGAGGACATCGCGGTGAATAGAACTGATTTCAGCGTAACTTGGTTGGCAGCTGGCAGGAGTGCCAGAAGTGTGGGTAGACGCGTCTCTCCACTTTTCAAGAAAATACTGTTGCACAAATTGTCTGTATATATTGTAAATAGTGACGTATTATTTCAAAATTCTATAGTAATTTATTTTTATCCAATTTTATTTAGTAATTAATAGCGATTATACAAGTTAGAAAAAGGTGGCAACACCTGAAGTAATCGAGAAGTTTCGAGAAATTTCTTTCCGATGAATTGGCTAGAAATTTCGAGAATGTCTCACGCGCTTGTATATAAAAAGACTGGAGAACGGGAAAGTTTTCAGATTGACTTCGGAGTTCGTTGAAAGCTGATCGCTTTGTTTACCTATTGGAGTGAGCTTGTACAATCGCTGAATTCGAAGTTATTTTCGTTGAAGCTTGTGTTGAAGCTTGAGAGGAATTAAACTGTTGCCTGTGAATAAATTTTGTGAGTTTTCTGAAGAGAGAATAAATATTTTTAAACCGTGAAAACTGTTCCATCATTGCCTCAGTGGAAAAATTCATAACAGTGGTGTCAGAAGAGGGGTCTCGTAATTTTGAATGCCGACAACTAGAGGAATGATGGAAGACCAAATGAAGCAGTTGATGGAAATGATTGCTGGAATGAAGGCCCAACAAGAATGCACTGCCGCCGAAATAAAATCCGAAATGAAAGCCTGCCAAGAAACCACCGCAGCCGAACTTTCCGCTACGATTGCCGCCGGTCAAGCCCGCCAAGAAACGACGAATGCCGAACTCGCCGCCGCCATTGCCGCCAGTCAAGAAGCAACATCATCAGACATTAAAGCTTTACAAGAAGCGACATCATCAGATTTTAAAGCTTTGCAAAACGCAACGTCATCTGACATGAAAGCTTTGGCCGATAAGTGCGAGTCCACATCCGCAGCCGTAATCAAGATCAGGGAAGAAATGAAAACGGAGCTAGCGTCAATGGTAGAATCTACTATTATGGAGACAACATCATCGGTCCTGCATTCCGTGAAAGAAGACGTTCTCATTGCTGTAAGGGATGAAATGGAAGAAAAGGTATCTACCATAGAAAGAGAAATCACGACTGCTAGAAATGAAATGAAAGAAGAAGTTTCCACCCTGAAAAAAGAGCAGGGAAGGTTTATTGATGCTATGGAAGAGAAACTTCGAAAACTGGAAATTCGCGGTACTGTGGCAGCTGCATCACCGAACTGGGAGGAGGTTTCCACTGCAGTTTTAGCACCACGTTCTAACATCAAAGTGGCCACTTTTGATGGAAAGTCTTCCTGGCGCGTTTATCAAACGCAGTTTGAAATTATTGCTTCTGCGAATGGTTGGGACGATACTTCGAAGGCATTCCATCTCGCAGCATCTCTTCGAGGTGAAGCTGCTGACATTTTACAGACACTACCTGAAGAGAAGCGGGGAGAATTCGTGGCGCTGGCAAATGCGTTGGAGTTAAGGTTTGGGGAGCAGCATCTAAAGGATTACAACAGACTGCAATTGAAAGTGAGACAGCAGAAGGCCAATGAAACTCTTCAAGAATTGGCATCGGATATAGAAAGACTGTCGCTCCTCGCTTTCCCAGACTGTCCCTCGGACGTACGAGATAACCTGTCTCTTCAGTATTTCGTGGATGCCATCAAAGATCCCGACATACAGCAAGCTACCAGGATGTCAGACAGCAAAGATCTGAAGTCCACCCTCGTCTATGCCATGAGAGTAGAAGCCGCACAGCAAGCTTCTAGAAAAGACAGGCGTTTCGTACGTGGAACATTGGCAGACGATTCCTCTGAACTTTTCACGAAGAAGTTCCAAGAACTGGAAAACAAGATGGAGCGAATTATAAGAAATATTCCTTGCTCAAGGGATCGAAAAACTAGAGTGGTTTGTTGGCTCTGCAACCGGGAAGGACATTTCAGACGTGATTGCCCTGAATAGGGCAGGAGAGGGGACAGACCCTCGTCCGAACCTCAGCAGTTAAACTAAAGAGCGGCTATCTCGCGAGGCGGAGGTCGCCGTGTAGAGCAGGTGGTGCCCCACTCAGCCTCTATCACATCTCATCCCTTCAAGGAGGAAACCATGGTTTATTCGTGGAGGGCAAGATCAATGGAACCCCCTGTCGTCTAATAGTTGACTCAGGGGCAAATGTAACCATCTTACGGACGGATGTAGCCCGGCGCCTGGACAGCCAACCTCTTTACACGGCGCCTTCAGTTTCACTACAAACTGTGACTGGTGACAAAATTTCTGTGCATGGGAAATTAAATGTCAACATCTCTTTTGGATTTCACACCTACACTCACACCGTTTACGTCGCTGAAATTATTGACCCATGTATTCTTGGATTGGACTTTTTAAAGAAAAATGGAATTACTTTGAATTTCGAGAAAGGCGAGCTTCAAACAGGGAAAGAAGAAGTTCCATTGTTCGGTTTGGACTCGGAAGAGCCGTGTGCATATCGAATAGTAGCTCTTGAAGACATCACCATCCCCTCCATGACAGATTTGGTTGTAAAAGGTTCAACAGAGCTCCCGAAGGCCTTCCGATTCGGAGTAACGGACTTCCCATCATCGAATAGCGTCCCGAAAGGAGTGCTTGTAGGAGCGACGCTTGTGGATCTCTCTCAAGAGGTGGTGCATGTGAGAATGGCCAACATCGGTGATTCTAAGAGAGTTATCAAGAAAGGAGAAGAAATTGCCACTTGCACCCCCGTTACAAGCATCGAACGAGGATCGAAGGAGCTTCCGACCGCACCACCCGTGGATTTAGTGGACCAGCTTCTCGAGGACTCTCGGTTGGAAAGAAGGCAAGAGAAGATTGTCGGAAACCTTATAAAAGAATTTCAGGACGTTTTCTCCATGTCATCGAAAGATGTAGGAAGAACGAAGCTTACACAACATCGAATTGACACTGGGACCCATTTACCGATTAAACAACATCCTCGAAGACTTCCATTTGCAAAACAAGAGGAGGTCGGGAGATTGTTACATGAAATGGAAGATAATAGAGTTATTAAACCCTCCTCAAGTCCATGGGCCTCTCCAATCGTACTCGTTCGAAAGAAGGATGGTTCCACCAGGTTTTGTGTGGATTACCGGAAGCTGAACGAAATTACGAAAAAGGACAGCTACCCTCTGCCAAGAATTGATGACACTTTGGACACTCTATCAGGGAACCAGTGGTTTTCGACTTTGGATCTGAAGAGTGGATACTGGCAAGTGGAGATACATCCCGACGATCGTGAAAAGACTGCCTTCACTACCGACCAAGGATTATGGCAGTTTCAAGTTATGCCGTTTGGCTTGTGTAATGCACCGGCTACGTTCGAGCGACTAATGGAGACTGTGCTTAGAGGACTTTCCTACGAGACCTGTCTGGTATATTTGGACGATATCATTATCACCGGGCGGAGTTTTGATCAACACTTGCAAAATGTGAAGAACGTGTTCTTGAAGCTTAGGGAAGCCCACTTGAAGCTTAGCCCATCAAAATGTAAGCTCTTTAGGCGGAAAGTCAGTTATCTCGGACACATCATCTCATCCGATGGCGTAAGCACAGATCCGGCCAAGATCCATGCTGTGCAAATTTGGTCTCGACCGCAAGACGTTCATCAATTGCGAAGCTTCCTAGGCCTGTGCACGTATTACCGTAAATTCGTTAAAGGTTTCTCCAAGATCGCCAGACCCTTGCATCGACTAACAGAGAGCAAGCAGAAGTTCCTATGGACTGCCGACTGTGACGACTCCTTCAATCAACTGAAAAACGCTTTAACATCCGCGCCTGTTTTGGCTTTTCCCGATGTTAACAAGGACTTTATTTTGGATACAGATGCCAGCAATGAGGGAGTGGGCGCCGTTCTTTCCCAGGAAATTGAAGGACAGGAGAAAGTCATCGCTTATTTTAGTAAGAGCCTGTCAAGATCCGAGCGGAACTACTGCGTCACAAGAAAGGAGTTACTAGCAATAGTAAAAGCCGTTGAGCACTTTCATCATTACTTGTACGGCCGAAAATTCCTTTTAAGAACTGATCATGCGTCTCTGACTTGGTTGCTGAATTTCAAGAATACAGAGGGACAAATAGCAAGGTGGATTCAGCGCCTGCAGGAATACGACATGGATATCCATCACAGAAAAGGAACGTTCCATGGGAATGCAGACGCTCTTTCTAGAAGACCATGTCCGGAGAACTGTCGATTTTGTTCCAATGCCGAGTCTAAGTTTGGGGTTAACACATCGGCCGTTCGGAAAATAACTTCCAAGTCAACTTCTTCAGATGTGGATCCTTGGAGTGATCAGAATGTCCGCAAAAGTCAGGTCGAAGATCAGGACTTGAAACCTCTCATTGAATTCCTGGAAGCGGCTACCGGAAAACCCAGTTGGCAGGAAATTGCATGCTATAGCCCAACAATGAAGAGATATTGGGCTATGTGGGACTCTTTGCACTTGAAGAATGGAGTACTCTACCGTCGATGGGAGTCCGATGATGGCAAAAGCTTCCGGTGGCAATTAATCCTTCCAAGTTCTAGAGTTACCAACGTTCTGGAAGAACTTCACAGCAGTTCTACTGGAGGACATTTTGGTGTCACGAAAACTCTTCAGAAAGTCAGGGAGAGATTCTTCTGGGACAAAGCAAAATCCGACGTGGAGAAGTGGTGCAAGTCCTGTGATGCATGCAATTCACGAAAGGGACCGAAGACCCGAACTCGTGGAAAGTTGCAACGTTACAACGTAGGAGCACCATTCGAAAGAATTGCTTTAGACGTCTTAGGCCCCCTACCTCACACAACTAATGGCAACAAATACATCCTAGTTGTCATGGACTACTTTAGCAAGTGGCCAGAAGCATACGCGATTCCGGATCAGGAAGCCACAACCGTAGCAGAAGTCCTCGTACGGAATTGGATCTCCCGATTTGGCGTACCCCTGCTGATACATTCCGATCAGGGGACGAACTTCAACTCTGCCGTCTTCACTGGGCTGTGTGACTTGCTCGACATGGAAAAGACTCGTACAACTCCCCTGCACCCACAATCCGATGGAATGGTTGAACGATTTAATAGAACGATTCTGAATCATCTCTCCTTGTTTGTTTCCAAGAACCAGCAAGATTGGGATCAGAAACTTCCATTGTTCCTTTTGGCCTACAGAAGTGCTACTCACGAGACCACCGGATATACACCATCTCAAATGATTTTCGGAAGAGACCTTAGACTACCCTGCGACCTCCTCTTTGGACGACCACCGGACACCCCTTCCTCGCCTGTCCAGTATCTAGATGATCTCCAGGCACGTTTGGAAGCCGTACATCGGTTCGCCAGAGAAAGAATCAACATCACGACAGAGCGCATGAAGGTCCGCTACGATGCCAAGGCCACGGAACGTTCATTCCAGGAAGGTGACAAGGTGTGGTTATGGAATCCTAAACGTCGGAAAGGACTCTCCCCTAAGCTCCAGACGAACTGGGAAGAGCCGTATGTGGTCCTTAAGAAGATCAACGACGTCGTGGTAAGGATTCAACGGACACCCTCCTGTAAACCTAGAGTTGTACATAACAATAGACTAGCCCCATATTATAGTAGAAGTGATTGAATTGCCTTTCCTCTTAAGGACTTCACTGCCCGGGACGTGCAGTCTTTAAGAAGGGGGAAATGTTGCACAAATTGTCTGTATATATTGTAAATAGTGACGTATTATTTCAAAATTCTATAGTAATTTATTTTTATCCAATTTTATTTAGTAATTAATAGCGATTATACAAGTTAGAAAAAGGTGGCAACACCTGAAGTAATCGAGAAGTTTCGAGAAATTTCTTTCCGATGAATTGGCAAGAAATTTCGAGAATGTCTCACGCGCTTGTATATAAAAAGACTGGAGAACGGGAAAGTTTTCAGATTGACTTCGGAGTTCGTTGAAAGCTGATCGCTTTGTTTACCTATTGGAGTGAGCTTGTACAATCGCTGAATTCGAAGTTATTTTCGTTGAAGCTTGTGTTGAAGCTTGAGAGGAATTAAACTGTTGCCTGTGAATAAATTTTGTGAGTTTTCTGAAGAGAGAATAAATATTTTTAAAAACTGTTGAAAAAAAACCCGTGAAAACTGTTCCATCATTGCCTCAGTGGAAAAATTCATAACAATACCCTTCCGCCCCCCCCCCCCCCCCACTTCTAAAACTACTGAAATTCATCCCCCTACTTTTAAAAACACTTAATCCGTCTAAAAACAACTAAAGAAAAATAACATTAGAGTTTAAATGTTGTGACACTGCAAAAAAGTAAGTCAATTCGCCGTATTTTTTCTGCATTACGAAAAAGTGCTCGTTGGAAAAGGATACTTTCCTGAAAGAAAATTAAAGCATGAATATGGGTATTTTGTGAAGGTTTTTTTTTTTTTTTTTCGTAATATTTTTGTTAAAACTTAAAATATTCATTATCTAATACGTTTTGCTAAAATCTTATGCTCTTGTCACTAAATCTGCAAATTCTGCAGTTGAAATTATAACTAAAATTCTTGTGCATTTTGAGTATTTCACCTGCAAACAGCATTTATCTTAAAAACTGTTTCTACAAAAGTGTTTTGTTTTTTTTTACTTTCAATTACCCATATGTATATACAGGGTGTTCGGAAACCACCGCACTTCCTTAGTACCAGCGTATTCTATAACAAAAATAAAGCATATTTCCAATATATTGTCGACAGGGGTGGTCGAAGCAAATTTTTAACTATAAGCGAAAACAATTTTGGCGCCCCCTCGTCCTTACCGATCTTACTAAAATATATATATATATATATATATATTTAAATGTTACTACCTCTAATTTTTAGAAATCGGAATCCAATCATTTTTAAAGATTAAATTTTAAAAATTAAATACAAATATGGAAACTATTTTTTAGGTATTAAAATTATTAAAAATATGTACTGAAAATTTAAGTACCATGAGATTATATAAGTAAGAAATATTTTGAATATTTAAATATGTTCATGCCCCATAAAATAAGATAAATAATTATTAGTCGGCAAAAATGGGACGCAATTAAAATTTAAACATGCATTTAAAAATAAAATTGAAATTTTCAATTAAATTATTAAATTCTTAGACATGATTTCCACAATTACTAGTGTATATCCAACATTTTTTTATTTTTCAATCAAGTAAATAAGAATTATTCCCACTTTGTTTATTTCTTAATATATAAAATTATTCTTGATTTATTGGGTAAAACTACAAAATCCATTGAAAAGTCATTTCTTTTATTAAAAATCGATGGTTTGGTTTTGGATATTAAATGTATATATAATAAATTTTAAATATTAGATAATCCTCATTGCCTCTCCAATAAAAAGTGTTTTAAAACTTTTATTCAGTAAACAATATTCAAAATAAAATATGTATATTACAAAGGATAAAATGCTGCTGTATTATTTTTATTCAGTTAATTAATTGGGCATTTAAGCAAATATCTAAGCACAAAATACTTCATAATCAGATCAATTAGCAATTATAAATAGATATACAATAATAAATATTTTGTTAAATACTATTTTTCAAACTTCATTGGTTTATGAAAAATTTAGCTAGTTCCAAATAAAACATATTTTATTCCATGAAAAAGCTAAAAAAAATGCATTAAAAATAAGTCCGTTTTTAAAAAAATAAATGACGAAATAGTAAAAAATTGATTTACACTAACTATAAAGTGAGCCATTTAATTTCAGAATCAACTATGTGCAAATAAAAATTAAAATTGAAAAAAGCCATAGTTTTATTTTAAAATTTATCATTTACAACCTTAACCTAAACTAATTTTGATAAAAACAAATTAAATGCTCATACCTAGTATTTCAATTGGGCTACTCTCTTTGCTATTCAAGTTTTTTCAACATTTCACTTGTAGAGAAAGAAAGTTGGGGGGGGGGGGGGGGAAACGATATCATGATTTTAGCTTACAGAAGATAACTAAGATAAATTTGCTCAGTTCAGATACAAGAACGACGTGGATCCGTGGAAGGAAAGGAGTTTCCAACATTTTGTAGTCTAGGGTCTTCCCAACAGTTTTCCAGAGCCATTGGTATTCACCAATTACAAAGTGTCTAAATGTCCACTGACATTTCCCAACTTTTAAAGAAGGAATGCCATTGGCGATTGCCTCTAGGCTAGACAGAGGGGTATCCACAACCGGGGAGAAATGACAAAATTCATTCTAGGAATTTTCTTCTCTATCGCAATTAACTACCCCCCCCCCCCTCCCACCTTCCCCTTGAGCGTTGTACATGCTTTTTTGTTACAGACGTTGTCGCCAACTCACATTGTCAATCTGACGTATTGGTACAAATCCCGCACAAGAAGGCAACTTCAAAGCGATGAGGAATGGTTACACAATGGTTAGATGCTTTTTTTTTTTTTTTTCCGATCCCGGCCAGACTGTCCTTACAACCTCTGGAGAGCATGGAGATAAGATCGGTATTTTTTGTGTTGGTTTCTCCTGCCTTAGTAATGAAATACGCTTTACAACTACAGACAATTTTGTGACTGAAAGGGGAATATAGTTGGAATATGGCAGCATCCTTCAAAATGGAATCAGTAGGATTTTCAGTAAAGAAGTTTAAAGGGGATGAGAAAAGATTGATTGAGACAAAAGACAAAGGAAATTTTTCTATTGTAGTTTTATAACGATTTCTCTAATAAGCCTTTAGATTTTATGCCATCTATTTTTAACAAGAGATGAGTGTTTTTATTTGACTGACAAAAAGTGGTACTTCTTTCATTGAACAAAACAAAAACAAAAAAATTATACGAACTTGTTATGGAATTTACTAAATCGTTCATTAAAAGTATACTTGCCCATTTTTAGAAATTAAAAACTGTCAACAGGTGACAAAAATACATTATTTATTTTCATTGTATAATTGTTTGAAAAATATCAGTTGTGAAATATTAAAGTGATATAAAAAAGGAACTCATTTCCTGTGAAACTTTTTTAAATTTTTATTGCTTTTGGTGGTTAGCAATAGCAGTTAAAATAGTAGTAAGAACATTATATGAATCACAATAGAAATATGTATAAGTAAATCAATTGTAACATATTTCTTTACACGTCACCGCTATTTAATATCACCACTCTACTTAATACACTTTTCAGTCGTCAAAAGTTTTCCTACGAGATTATTTCGTGTTTTATCAAATTCATTTATCTCTAATAGTTAACATTTTAATAGTCCTCGCGTTTTTTAAAAAGTGACAGTATAAACACACACTGCAATTATAAAGCACACTATATTAAAATTCATTTTCAGATTAAAGCTTGTTAGGTGTTCGTTTCGATTTTAAAAGGAAGCAATTTTGCTTTATAGAATAGTTGAGGATTTAGCGAATGGTTTTGTAGAAGAATAATGCCTCGTTTCGTTTCGTAAAGAGAGTCGCAAGACAGTGCTGCTAAAAATAGCAACAATAAAAAAATTAATTATTTACAATATAAAATTATTTTTATATCAATTTTTAAATCTATTTTTAAGTATTGACCTAAATTGCAAAATTATTACTATATTTTAAAATATGCTTTAAAAACCTAGCTTAACTTCTTAATATAACAATGTAATTTAGCAATTCTACAATGATTTAAACCCTATTAGGATTTTTGTTCTAATTTGACAGCCTGAGAAAAAAAAATCATTAAAGAAAGCGCCATCTCGCGGCGGTCCCGATAATAGGGATAACTGGCAGAGAGGGATTAGACGTTGCCTGAACTGCTAACTTGTCTGCCACCTCGTTAAAGGGGATACCAGAATGGGCATTGCATCATACGAGATGCCACAGAGAAACGATGTAAGAGATGGATAGTTTCAGAAATTAGGGAACCTCTCTTTGCAAGACCAGTTTTAACCGCTTCCACTACCCCCTTGTTGTAGATGAGGTTAACAACTGGACCCTCTTTCAAAAGAAATTTAACAAGATAAAACAGAGCCGCTGTCTCTGCCGTGAAGATTGAGGAAAGAGATGGGAGCCGAATAGAGCGGGTGATAACCGAATCCGAATTGGAAATTCCAAAACCCACCCCACCGTTATTCTTGGGTCCGTCTGTAGCCCAAAATTCATAATCTGTGAAGCGTTCCCGAAGAGAAAGATAAGCAGCCGAGACAAGCTGGGGAAAGTTAGACCTGCTGCTTGGAAAAAAGTCTGTGAGGCACAGAAGTTTATGAGAGGTAGAAGGATGAGGGGGAAGGCTCAGGCGAACCACGTTGTTGTTCCAGGGAAAAAGCCTTAGCCTTGTCCGTAACCACAGGCGAAATATGGAGTTTGTAGAGACAAGTTTCGAGAAAGTTCGACTTTTGCTGTTGGGAGATTACTTTTAGGAAGAGGGAGATCTGAGCCCATTTGGCCCGAATACGATAAGGAGGAATCTCCACCAATTTCCGTATAACTTCATTTGGGGCACAAATGAACACATCCAGGGCGAATCGAATAGCTGAATTCTCAACCACTTCATACATTCGTAGGATAGAGTTGCTCTCTTTGAATCGAAGTGAGTTCGCATAATCCAAGCGGAGAAGGAGGACCTGGGAAATGACTTGGGTGATCTGTTTGGATTTTAATCCAGTTCTCCTATTACTAATGAATTTAATTATATTAAGAAATTTTTTAGCCTTTGCACAGCTTGAGATCACGTGTGCTGTCCATTTGAAATTGGCTTGAAAGATCAAGCCAAGAATCTTTGTTTGAGTGACCCACGGGATGAGGGCCCCTCCGATATTACAAGGCGATGAAAGCTTCACACGTTTGGGAGACAGATCCAAAAGCGACGATTTTTCCACCGCAAAAGAGATTTTCCATTTCAAGGCCCACGACTGGATCTCAAGTAAGGTCTGTTGGATGTTACTAATGCATTCTTCAGCAGAGGAACCAGAAATAATGATGGAGATATCGTCAGCGTAAATAAAAGGATGAGAGTGAGCCGGGATGGATTCAAAAAGATCCATCATGTAAACATTAAAGAGAAACGGAGAAAGGATTGAGCCCCGCGGCAAACAAGATATGACAAAAGGGTTCGAAAGGGTTCCTCTCCATCTAACTTGAAAAGGTCGTTCGAAAGCAAAATCCTGCCGTTTCGAAGCAAGAAGAGGAGATTTTTCAAGTTAACCTTTACCAAGCATATTAGCCGACCAAACGGTATGGTGGTTAGCGTGCTAGCTTCTAGACCGCGAGGTTGCGGGTTCGAGTCCCGTGTTAGGCATGGGTGTATGTAAATGTATGTTGGCTTGTCTAATGATGAATGTTTCGGCGCATTATAGCCCTCGTGTTGCTGACGGCGCCAGATAATCTGAATACAACCAACCAACCAAGCATATTAGCTTGCAGATACCGACAGGTGACATGGTTGCTGCCTTCAAGGAAAAAGAAGTTGCTGTCAGGTTTGTTGGGGAAGAGATAGTTGTTGATGCTGTGTACTAAGCCAAAGAGCTTTTTAGGGCAGGAGATCGCGCAGATTTTAGCACTCCAGAAAGAACGTTTAGCTGCAAGAATAACTTTTTTGAAGATAGAAGCTTGTTTCTTATACTCATCTCAATCAACTCTGCAGAGCGATCTACGTGCTCTCCTAAAAGTGCTATTCTTTATCTTCTTTGTTCTAGAACAGGCTCGATTCCACCAAGCGAGAAGACTGTGTTCTTTAGCAGAAGGAAAAAGGAAAGAATTGGATCTGACGGCCCGCGAGATGGATTTCTGAATTCCGGAAGCGATAATGTTAACTTCAGCCATAGTCGACTGCGTCATGTGGTGAAGGACTTGAAAGGCATCTTCAATGGAAGAAGCAAAAGCCATCCAATTTGTATAAGCTTTGAGATTCCCAACACGGGGAGGGCCTTTAGCCTTAAAATCGCAATAAATGGGAAAATGGTCGCTTGTGCCCTTTTCAGAGGCTTTTCCACATGAGAGTCGAAAGAAAAAGGAGGGAAACACAAAAATCAGGTCTAAAACACTACCAGAGGAGGCTGAGCTTTCTCTTGTGACGGTGCTAAGTAGTTAGAAAATAGGGCTCCTGGGCCATGGAGCGACCGAGGGACGATGACGTCACCGGAAGTGGGTGTGACAGGATATGGCATGACCGGATATGACGTCACAGGAAGTACCATCACCGGAAGTCACTTGACCGGAAGTGGAGTTGAGTTGTTCCCCTCCTGCTGTTGTTTTAGTTTCGGTTTCGTTATAAGCTGTTTGTGTATGACGTCACAGTGGGAATGACGTCATAATGTGTTTTATATCAAAGTTTTGAACGGTGGCAACACTTTTTAGTTTCGGTTTATCTAGCAGACGGAGTTGAGTTGTTCTAGGGCTGCTTCTTAACGAATAAGTTAGAGTGATAGGCTTTTATTGCGTGACGTCACAGTGAGTATGACGTCATAACTTGCTTAACGTTAAAAGTTTTGAGCGGTGGCAACACTTTTTAGTTTCGATTTACCTTTAAGGCGGAGTTGAGTTGTTCTAGGGCTGCTTCTAAGTGAATAAGTTAGAGTTATAGGTATTTTTTACTAGTGACGTCACAGTGGGTATGACGTCATTCATGATTTTACAAAACTTACCTTTAAGACGATGGCAGCAATAGAAATATGCTATGTTTTAGGCGGGATGGAGTTGAGTTGTTTTAGGGCTACTTTTAAGTGAATAACTTAGAGTGATAGGCTGTTTTACCAGTGACGTCACAGTGTTAATGTACTGGGGATGACGTCACGATTTGCTTTATATCAAAGTTTAAGGAATGGCAACATCTTGTATCCTGATATATAGCTAAGTCTCCTTTGATTGGTTGAAATAAAAGCTCACTTCTGATTGGTTAGAATTAGGGATGGAACGGATATCCGGCAAATATCCGATATCCGGCATATCCGGCTGATTTTCCAATATCCGAAACCCCGTCGGATATCCGATTTGAAATACCGGACATCCGATAATTTCATTCGGATATCCGGCTGTATATCCGACCACCAGGTATCCACAAGAAATAATTTTTTGAAAAAAATAATGATCTTTTTCGGACAAAGGAAACACCGCATCCTACACTTTTTTCTTTTTTTTTTAATTTTTTTTTCTTGGATATAAATTGCAGTCAAATTAGAAAACAAAAACAGAAAGAGGCGCCGTATTATTGACGCCGAGTTGATAAGCATAAACCATTCCTCCAATCTTTTTCCATACACATCCTTCATACGTGTTTTGCATTATGTTCTTTTCATTCCAAGTTTATGATCTGATTAATTCCAGATGTTATATTTGAATGCTTCTCCGTAAAACTCGAACCGAAATACTAATAAATAGTACTTTTTTTCCATAACATAAGTGACTTAAGAGTTTTAGTTATTCTCATTTCCTCCTTTTTTTCTGACATTTGCTAGTGAGTAAAAAGCAATAAATAGTCAATGCGCAATCCTCAATGTTTTTTTTTGTTCTATCGACGATAATACTTTACCCCTTTATGCTGTGAATGGTATGGTCTAATTTCTGATTTTTCATTGGCAGAAGTTGAAAGCTGGTGTATTTTTTCTGACGTAAAATGAAGTATTGTAATTTTTAGGTCTTTAAAGCAGCGCCACAATGTGGAATTATATTTAGCTCTCTAGAATGCCTTGAATTTTAGTTATCTCCAATTACAATCCAATTTATAATTTTTAATAATGGCTCATTTAAAATCGCCCATTTGGAAGTATTTTAAAATTAATGGGAAATGACGAAAGCAAAGCCCTATGTGTTACTTGCTCCACAGAATCGTTTAAAAAATATATTGTGCGCGGCAAAAGCCCAAAATCCTTTTCCATAAAACCCTTATGGAACCATTTAATGAGTGTGCTTAAGGAAATTCACCGAAGCTTTAAAGACTCACTAAATGCATCAAATATTGATTAACAAGAAAAAACAATGCATCAAAACAAGAAATGCACGCAGACAACATTGGAATCGAAATTATTTGTACCAAAATTGTGGAGTTTAGATGATCCTAAAGCAAAAGCCTTAACCACAAAAATATGCAAGTACTAATTTTGTTTATTTATATTAAATATATATTTTAAATATGGTATAACATAATGTTGATGAATTTTGTGTTCGAAATTTTTTAAGTATATTTAAAGACGGAATATTCCGATAGATCATATTTAAGTTTTCTACGAGATTTCTTTAAATCCGTAATGTTTTAGGTGCATTACAAAAAAAAATAGACTTCAATTTCATAAAATATTTAAAATAAATCTTTTGTTATTAACAAATGCCTCCGGTATAATTTTGTAATCATTTATCAATTATAAACAATGCATGAAGTAAATTGAAAGTAGCTATATTTTGCACTTCAACATTGTAAAAAAAAAATTTAATATAATTTTAGGTGAGTTAATGGCTCTTGATGCTGAACCATTCTCCATTGCGAATAGAGAAGGCTTTGGTCAGTTAATAAAATACCTAGCTCCTCGTTATCCGCTTCCAAATAGAAATTATTTTCGTGATAAAGCCCTGCCAGAACTATATGAAAAACTAAAAGTATCAATATTACAAGATATAAAATCAGCAACAAAGATCTCTTTCACTCATAAACTAAAGTTTAAATTAAAAAAATTAACTCACCCTAATAGCACACATCCTCCCAGAGAGGTCCCTAGGAAGTCCCTAGTCATCCCCGGGACTACGAATGACTTCCCAGGGACCTCCCTGGGAGGATGTGTGCTATTAGGGCAGTGGCGCGACAGCCCGTGTGGACTAAGGCCTGCTGGGCCCAGCTCAGCTTTCTCGACTGTGGCATTTGTGTGTCACATAGCAGATGTTTCAGTCAGATGGTCATTCTGACGCCGAACCCCAGTGCTTAATTCCCAAGCATGCATGGTCCTCCTCAGTTTATTTCTTTCAGGTATAAACAGCTAAGTCAACCTTGCCCAGTCCGCGAATCAAACCATGGACCTGTGGCATGCAGTGCGGTGCGCTAACCACTAATTATAATTTACTTAATACTTCATATCATGACCATTTTTTTCGTATAGCATATCGTATAACTATCGTTTTTAGTATATAGACCGAATATCCGGCCGGATATCCGGCGAAATCCGTTTCGGATATCCGTATCCGGTAGACATGGTACCCCGGATATCCGAAATCCGGCATCCGGCAAAACTCACATCCGTTCCATCCCTAGTTAGAATATGTCACGTGATTTCAAATGCTCTTCTCATTGACTATACAGTTTAGTAAGACAGTTTTCTACTAAGTTTAATGTAATTGCGGCGCCATCTAGTGGTAGGAAGGAATATAAATTACATAGTTTATAACTTTTCATGCTTAACCATTAAAAACTTCAAATACATGCAAAGATAATATACTAACACAAATGCGTAAAGTTTCGGATTGAGTGGATTTTTTTTCTATAAGTGCTTAACACATTTAAACTAATGTTGAGAGATATAATCGCAAGACACTTTTAAGGAATCAGGTTTAATCAATGTTAGACACATAAAGTCTCATTATTTTCTCAATAACAGTATGAAATGTAAATATAAATTAAAATTTATGAGAAAAAAAAATTTAAACTTTGATATCTTAACGTGAAAATTTCTTTTACAGAGCTTAACATGTCATTAAAAAGTTTTTTTCTTTTATTGTCATAGTTTTTGAGGGATTGAATACACAGCAAAATAACTTAGACTAGAATTAATTTTCAATATTCAGCAACTGAAACCCATTATGGAAGTTAAAGCAATGATTTTACAATTATTTTTAGGTTGAGTTAGTCTGACCCTGTTGAAGGAATTAGTAGTTGTAGTGTGTTCACACGTGAGTTTGCAATACAATATTAGTAATATACATTTCCAAAAAACGAAATATTTATCACTTTGAATAGAAAAATGGCAATTTTTTTTTTATTTATGTAAGTATTATTCTCAATTTTGTAAATTTTAAATGTATTATCCATATTTTATTGAAGAATTTATATTTTTTTTCTTCTTCTTTCAGAATGGTTTAGGAAAAAACATTTCATTTTAGTCAGAACAATGTTTTCAAAGAGATGGAAATACGCAACTTTTCGATATATCAACCTTCAAATACTTTGAAATTGATTCTATTTGTTACAACCGGGTGTAATTTAAAGATATACTGTACTATGCGAGCGATATTATATATCTTAGCTACTTACTGTCTATGTTAAAATTTATATTACCATTAAACTTGTTAGAAATTAATATGTCTATGTTAGTTATATTAATCAAGATAGTTTTTATCGTACAATGATACTTACTTAAGTTGATGAATGGCAACACAGAACTAGCTGCTAATGCTGAATAGATATGTGATAACTGATTTTGGATACTCTAATGTTTAAATAAGAGAGAAAAAGTAACATACTTGAACATCTTACAACTAAGAATTCAAAAGTGAACATGAAAATTTACTTTACGAATAAATATCATGTCTTTAAAATGTGTACGAATATCACTAAATAAGAGAAAAAAGTAACATACTTAAACTCTTTACGACAAATAACTTTAAAATTAACGAAAAAAAACTTACTTTACACATAAAAATCACTTTAAAATGTGTAAAAATATCGCTAAATAAGAGGAATAAAGTAACTTACTTAAAATTTCTAAGATAAATATTTAACCTTTACGCGAAAATTCCCTTCATGTATAAAAATCACGACTTTAAAATATAACATGCAAGAGAAAAGTAACGTACTTAAACTTTCAACGACAAATAACTTTAACATTAACGTAAAATTTTACTTTACACATAAAAATCCCGATATTAAAATATGTAGAAATATCGCTAAATAAAAGAAAAAAAGTAACACACTTAAACTTTGTACGACAAATAACTTTGACATCAACGTAAAAAATGTTCTTCACATATAAAAATCACGACTTTAAATTTGAAATGTAGGATGAAAGTATAACATACCTATAATTTCTACGACAAAGAATTCAAACATTGCCGTTCATGTCTTTAAAATGTATAATGACAACTCTAACTTTTAGAAAAAAGAAACACTAAAAATTTACAAGGCAAAGAATTTAAAATTGAAAGTTAAAATTAACTTTACATGTACTATCATACTCTTATATCAACGATAAAAATGATTAAAAAAAAAGAAACTCTAAAAATTTATAAGGCAAAGAATTCAAATAATACGCGAAAATTTACCTCACATATAAAAATTATGTCTTTCAAATGTGTAAGAATAACGCTAAATTAGAGAAAAAGAAATATTAAAAATTTATAAGGTAAGGAATTGAAACAATACGCGAAAATTTATTTCACACATAACATTTTTATCTTTAAAATGTGTAAGAATAATGCTAAATTAGAGAAGAAAAAAAATAGCATACTTAAACTTTCTTCGACAACAATTTAAACAATACGCGAAAATTTCATACACAATTATTTTCTTAGGTTAATGTTAAATAATGGGAAATTTAACAGAATAAAAATTTCAAAGATAAAGAATTTTAACCTTTACACGAAAATTTACTTCACATATAAATATCATGTCTTTAAACTTTAACGTGACAATTTACTTCTCATATACAATTAAACTCTTAGGTTAATGTTAAATAAAAAAAAAAGTAACATACTCAAAAATTTCTAAGATAAGCATAACGTAAAAATTTCATATCATGTGTTTAAAATGTAACATATAAGAGAAAAAAAATAACATACTTGAACTTTCTATAGCAAAGAATTTAAGCGTTAGCGTAAAAATTTACTTTACATATAAAATTCACGTCTTTAAATGGGATGATAAGCATGTGACGGTAATTAGCCAATCAGGTTAGCGGTAGGTGATACGCCACTTGCCGGCATTTTTAGACCGGAGGATGAGTCACGCTAAAACTTGTTTAAACAGGTCGGGAGACTTGTACAGCAAGAACAACAGCATCGACGCGCAAGCAGCGGGTGATGCTGCGGTGTGTCAGCAGGTCTTCGAGATTATCGTTTTCCTACTTTTCCTTTTTCATAATGAAATGTTTGTGAAAACTTAGAATGAATGAAGTGGATTTCAAAGACACATTAGTAAGTGAAGGTAGAATTCGCATGGACTTTCTTCCAAAAAGTATGATTCACTTGGAGAATTTAAGATCATTTCTACTTGAAAACTTTTCTATTGTCTAAAACATTGAATATTGTTCAAACTCAGTGAGATTATATGCTACAATACGGGTAAAACTTAACAAAATTGTTACATAGCAGAAAAATAGTAAGAGATTTAAAATAAATACTAGTTATAGATACTCCAAGGAAAAAAAATTCACCTCTACTTTTCAATCGGAAAATCAATGCAAGTTGGAAATTTGTGTTACTTCAAGAAAGACTTAGACAATTTACTCTATAATAATATACGTTAAGGTGTCGTATTAACTCGTGCAATACATGCTGACTAAGGTTTATTTTGCTTATCTAAGAAAGGTGAATTGGGGGAAAATATTAAATAAATTGTGGATATTAAATACATTGCAGATATGCATTTAAGTTTTGAAAATCACCTGCAAGACTTTTAAAACATCTTAAGATAAATTGAAAGAAACTTGCGAATTATATGTAAACTATATAACTTTTTATACTCTGAAAGGAAATCACAAGTAATTTAGTTAACTTTTTTCATGGTAACACTCATATTCAACGACATGTTTTTAAAATTTAACCTTCTTTACATGATAATAGTTATAAATTTTTTCAATCTCAGATGCGATATACTATTATTTCTAACTATATGTTACGAATTGTGTAAAGTTTTTAAAACTGTATATGCAAATCACCAATCAGAAACATAAAAATCTAACATCAATCAAACAAACTAAAATAATAAGATATTTTCCTTAGTGGAAATAGTTAACTACTCATGTGATGGAATATACTTAGAAAATTTAAATACTGAAAAAAGTTTGCTAGGCAAACTTAAAGAATATTTTTTTTTTCTTGTGAAAAACTAGCATAAGTTTGGAAAATGTAGAGTTTGTTACTACGTAAAATTGAACATCATCTGGACAAACTAAATTATACATGAATTTTTTTTTTATTTGAGAGGTGCTGACAATATATCATTAATATAGAGATTTTTAACTTCCACCCATAATTTCTAAATAACTTATACATAAATTTCAGAAAAACTGAAACGGAATGGTGTTTTACAAGAGGCTTATTTTGTAAGATGAATATTCAATATTAATATAACTGAGCAAAGTTCATTCCGGAAAAAACTTGTAAAAGATACTTATATTTTGAAAATAGTTTGAAATATCCTTTTAAATTTATGAATGCTCGCTTTCGAAAGACACAAATAAAACTGATATTACTCATGATAATTAACACATACATAACATTAGTCAAACAAAGTGAAATTTTTATTGCTTGGGACCGATAACTTGTCAGTGAAGCAGAACTTACATAGGAAATTTGTGCAAACTTTTTCAACTTTTAAACCAAGTATCATGTAAAATTATAAATTACGATAGGAAATAGCCTACTTCAGAATCGGAACAAGTCTTGTAGTTAAGCTAAATGTATTTCTCAAGGAATTGAAAGCATACCAGAGAAGTCCTTATCATTTCGCATCTTTTCTCATGTTGCAAGAAGACATACTTTGTAAAAGATCGTCTTAGCACTTAACAAAAATCAGTAAAAATAAATACATTTTCTATGGCAAAGATAAAACTTCACAACTTAATTACTTAAATTTAGCTAAGTTGCATATGGTTTATTCACATAACTCGCATGTGCTTTGAATGTTGAAATATATTTGTCAGTTGAAATCAAACTCATCGAAAATAAATGCTATCTACATTTTCAAGTCGGAAATTACTATTAAATAAACTTTACATGTAAGACATTATCATGTTAAAAAGAAAAATCTACAAAAATGTAAATGATAATTTTACTGTTGGTACATAAATGATGAATAATTTATGATTTTATTCTAGGCAAACGTTTTATTGTCTAACAGAGAACTTAAACTTTAGCAGAAAAACGAAAAAATACAATTTTTATATCCTATCATGCTTGCCGAAAATTGAATTTATTAGCTGTTGTAATAGATTTTTATTGTCCAAATTTCTATAGTTCTTCCCAGTGTAATAATATTAAGTTCATGTGTAATGAGAAGGTGTTTTTTTTTGTTGAATCTTATAAATTTAATGAAATTATTATGACCTAAGAGATTGAGTGAACTGAATAAATCAATGACGTAAATTTAAACAGTGACTTGAACTGATATACATACTATAACTGTAAAGAAATATGACAAAGTGATAGATGAAGTGAAAATAGAAGTTGAGTGAAATGTGTTGAAAAAAGTTGAAGACGACAAGAAATTCATAAATGAGAATTATCATTGACTTATATTAACTTCGTTTTTCTTGCTTATGACAAGAAAATACACTCTTGTTTATTAAGAACCAACTTGATATCTTATCATAGAATGACAATGACGAAATATCTACACATTAAAAAAAAATACCAAACTTAGACATAGCAAATTTCTTGAAATTCATGTAAATGTGAGAAGTTTTACTGGAAATATAGAAGATACAACATTGAAAGATGTGAATGTTTCGAAGTACTTTATCAGAAATAAAAAAAAAAAATGCGCTGAGGTCCGCTATAAAATTTTTTAGGAGAAAGTTTAAACAAAATTTAAAATCAAACATGCTTTTAAGTGGGAACACATATATTAAAACTATAGCACATTTAACAATTTATATTATGTCATCTCAGTTGGTATCAAACTGAATAATATGAAAAACAACCACAAACTGAATAAACATGAAAATTATCAATATATGTGGAAAAGTTTCCTTTTTTCACATATAAAAAAAAAATAACACATTGACATACGTTAAGATCACGAAACATGCGTAATCATATACCGATAAGAGCAACCAATGTTGCGGGGAGATATTCACGTGATGGACAATATCCCATGAATAAATTGAGTGATTTAATTTCTAATGCTAATTCCAATAGTATTCCACGTAACTTCAACTTTATATGTTACACTATAGATATATTTATTTTTCAAATATATTGACTTTCGAAAAATCATCCTTCAATATAAGAATGATCATAGTAAGAATAAAAGAAAAGATACTAAGCATTGATTTAAAGTGTATTTATTTCAACTTAGCAACAAATCATATGCGTGAAACGAAAATTTCCTCGAACCAAAGTATAACTATCCAATTTCATTGATTCCTACAAGGAAATTTTTCTCATCTAGTAATTGAATTTTTTTTTTCTCGTACACATTATAAGTGTTGTCCAATCAGGTGTAGAATAGCTGAAGATATCCGACCTCTTTCTAAATATTAATAAGACACTGTTGAAAAACTTATAAAAATTTCAATTTACACTTAAAGTTTTTTTATCTATATATATTTCAAAGAAGTTTTTAAATCAATATGTATATTTAAATACTGAAACTTATTCACTTCAATAAATGTATGTTTAAGTTATAAAACTTGTCGTATGTATTGAAAAATTGTAACTTTTCGTCTTCGTATAAATCGATAACTTATACACTAGTTCTTCATCAATTAATCTTCTAAGTAAATCTTTCAAAGGTAAAAACATACCTATAGCTTTGCATTTGTAACAAGTTAAATTGTACATGTTTCATGTGAAAGTTACAAAATTTTATATATTTTCATGAAAAACATATAAAATTTTAATTTCACGAGAAACATGTACAATTTAACTTGTTACAAATGTAAAGCTATAGGTATGTTTTTACCTTTGAAAGATTTACTTAGAAGATTAATTGATGAAGAACTAGTGTATAAGTTATCGATTTATACGAAGACGAAAAGTTACAATTTTTCAATACATTCGACAAGTTTTATAACTTAAACATACATTTATTGAAGTGAATAAGTTTCAGTATTTAAATATACATATTGATTTAAAAAAATTCTTTGAAATATATATAGATAAAAAAACTTTAAGTGTAAATTGAAATTTTTATAAGTTTTTCAACAGTGACTTATTAATATTTAGAAAGAGGTCGGATATCTTCAGCTATTCTACACCTGATTGGACAACACTTATAATGTTTACGAGAGAAAAAAAAAATCAATTACTAGATGAGAAAAATTTCCTTGTAGGAATCAATGAAATTGGATAGTTATACTTTGGTTCGAGGAAATTTTCGTTTCACGCATATGATTTGTTGCTAAGTTGAAATAAATACACTTTAAATCAATGCTTAGTATCTTTTCTTTTATTCTTACTATGATCATTCTTATATTGAAGGATGATTTTTCGAAAGTCAATATATTTGAAAAATAAATATATCTACAGTGTAACATATAAAGTTGAAGTTACGTGGAATACTATTGGAATTAGCATTAGAAATTAAATCACTCAATTTATTCATGGGATATTGTCCATCACGTGAATATCTCCCCTCAACATTGGTTGCTCTTATCGGTATATGATTACGCATGTTTCGTGATCTTAACGTATGTCAATGTGTTATTTTTTTTTTATATGTGAAAAAAGGAAACTTTTCCACATATATTGATAATTTTCATGTTTATTCAGTTTGTGGTTGTTTTTCATATTATTCAGTTTGATACCAACTGAGATGACATAATATAAATTGTTAAATGTGCTATAGTTTTAATATATGTGTTCCCACTTAAAAGCATGTTTGATTTTAAATTTTGTTTAAACTTTCTCCTAAAAAATTTTATAGCGGACTTCAGCGCATTTTTTTATTTTTTTATTTCTGATAAAGTACTTCGAAACATTCACATCTTTCAATGTTGTATCTTCTATATTTCCAGTAAAACTTCTCACATTATACATGAATTTCAAGAAATTTGCTATGTCTAAGTTTGGTATTTTTTTTTTAATGTATAGATATTTCGTCATTGTCATTCTATGATAAGATATCAAGTTGGTTCTTAATAAACAAGAGTGTATTTTCTTGTCATAAGCAAGAAAAACGAAGTTAATATAAGTCAATGATAATTCTCATTTATGAATTTCTTGTCGTCTTAAACTTTTTTCAACACATTTCACTCAACTTCTATTTTCACTTCATCTATCACTTTGTCATACTTCTTTACAGTTATAGTATGTATATCAGTTCAAGTCACTGTTTAAATTTACGTCATTGATTTATTCAGTTCACTCAATCTCTTAGGTCATAATAATTTCATTAAATTTATAAGATTCAACAAAAAAAAACCCTTCTCATTACACATGAACTTAATATTATTACACTGGGAAGAACTATAGAAATTTGGACAATAAAAATCTATTACAACAGCTAATAAATTCAATTTTCGGCAAGCATGATAGGATATAAAAATTGTATTTTTTCGTTTTTCTGCTAAAGTTTAAGTTCTCTGTTAGACAATAAAACGTTTGCCTAGAATAAAATCATAAATTATTCATCATTTATGTACCAACAGTAAAATTATCATTTACATTTTTGTAGATTTTTCTTTTTAACATGATAATGTCTTACATGTAAAGTTTATTTAATAGTAATTTCCGACTTGAAAATGTAGATAGCATTTATTTTCGATGAGTTTGATTTCAACTGACAAATATATTTCAACATTCAAAGCACATGCGAGTTATGTGAATAAACCATATGCAACTTAGCTAAATTTAAGTAATTAAGTTGTGAAGTTTTATCTTTGCCATAGAAAATGTATTTATTTTTACTGATTTTTGTTAAGTGCTAAGACGATCTTTTATAAAGTATGCCTTCTTGCAACATGAGAAAAGATGCGAAATGATAAGGACTTCTCTGGTATGCTTTCAATTCCTTGAGAAATACATTTAGCTTAACTACAAGACTTGTTCCGATTCTGAAGTAGGCTATTTCCTATCGTAATTTATAATTTTACATGATACTTGGTTTAAAAGTTGAAAAAGTTTGCACAAATTTCCTATGTAAGTTCTGCTTCACTGACAAGTTATCGGTCCCAAGCAATAAAAATTTCACTTTGTTTGACTAATGTTATGTATGTGTTAATTATCATGAGTAATATCAGTTTTATTTGTGTCTTTCGAAAGCGAGCATTCATAAATTTAAAAGGATATTTCAAACTATTTTCAAAATATAAGTATCTTTTACAAGTTTTTTCCGGAATGAACTTTGCTCAGTTATATTAATATTGAATATTCATCTTACAAAATAAGCCTCTTGTAAAACACATTCCGTTTCAGTTTTTCTGAAATTTATGTATAAGTTATTTAGAAATTATGGGTGGAAGTTAAAAATCTCTATATTAATGATATATTGTCAGCACCTCTCAAATAAAAAAAAAATTCATGTATAATTTAGTTTGTCCAGATGATGTTCAATTTTACGTAGTAACAAACTCTACATTTTCCAAACTTATGCTAGTTTTTCACAAGAAAAAAAAATATTCTTTAAGTTTGCCTAGCAAACTTTTTTCAGTATTTAAATTTTCTAAGTATATTCCATCACATGAGTAGTTAACTATTTCCACTAAGGAAAATATCTTATTATTTTAGTTTGTTTGATTGATGTTAGATTTTTATGTTTCTGATTGGTGATTTGCATATACAGTTTTAAAAACTTTACACAATTCGTAACATATATGTTAGAAATAATAGTATATCGCATCTGAGATTGAAAAAATTTATAACTATTATCATGTAAAGAAGGTTAAATTTTAAAAACATGTCGTTGAATATGAGTGTTACCATGAAAAAAGTTAACTAAATTACTTGTGATTTCCTTTCAGAGTATAAAAAGTTATATAGTTTACATATAATTCGCAAGTTTCTTTCAATTTATCTTAAGATGTTTTAAAAGTCTTGCAGGTGATTTTCAAAACTTAAATGCATATCTGCAATGCATTTAATATCCACAATTTATTTAATATTTTCCCCCAATTCACCTTTCTTAGATAAGCAAAATAAACCTTAGTCAGCATGTATTGCACGAGTTAATACGACACCTTAACGTATATTATTACAGAGTAAATTGTCTAAGTCTTTCTTGAAGTAACATAAATTTCCAACTTGCATTGATTTTCCGATTGAAAAGTAGAGGTGAATTTTTTTCCTTGGAGTATCTATAACTAGTATTTATTTTAAATCTCTTACTATTTTTCTGCTATGTAACAATTTTGTTAAGTTTTACCCGTATTGTAGCATATAATCTCACTGAGTTTGAACAATATTCAATGTTTTAGACAATAGAAAAGTTTTCAAGTAGAAATGATCTTAAATTCTCCAAGTGAATCATACTTTTTGGAAGAAAGTCCATGCGAATTCTACCTTCACTTACTAATGTGTCTTTGAAATCCACTTCATTCATTCCAAGTTTTCACAAACATTTCATTATGAAAAAGGAAAAGTAGGAAAACGATAATCTCGAAGACCTGCTGACACACTGCAGTATCACCCGCTGCTTGCGCGTCGATGCTGTTGTTCTTGCTGTACAAGTCTCCCGACCTGTTTAAACAAGTTTTAGCGTGACTCATCCTCCGGTCTAAAAATGCCGGCAAGTGGCGTATCACCTACCGCTAACCTGATTGGCTAATTACCGTCACATGCTTATCATCCCGTTTAAAGACGTGAATTTTATATGTAAAGTAAACTTTTACGCTAACGCTTAAATTCTTTGCTATAGAAAGTTCAAGTATGTTATTTTTTTTCTCTTATATGTTACATTTCAAACACATGATATGAAATTTTTACGTTATGCTTATCTTAGAAATTTTTGAGTATGTTACTTTTTCTTTTATTTAACATTAACCTAAATTTTAATTGTATATGAGAAGTAAATTTTCACGTTAAAGTTTAAAGACATGATATTTATATGTGAAGTAAATTTTCGTGTAAAGGTTAAAATTCTTTATCTTTGAAATTTTTATTCTGTTAAATTTCCCATTATTTAACATTAACCTAAGAAAATAATTGTGTATGAAATTTTCGCGTATTGTTTAAATTGTTGTCGAAGAAAGTTTAAGTAGGCTATTTTTTTTCTTCTCTAATTTAGCATTATTCTTACACATTTTAAAGATAAAAATGTTATGTGTGAAATAAATTTTCGCGTATTGTTTCAATTCCTTACCTTATAAATTTTTAATATTTCTTTTTCTCTAATTTAGCGTTATTCTTACACATTTGAAAGACATAATTTTTATATGTGAGGTAAATTTTCGCGTATTATTTGAATTCTTTGCCTTATAAATTTTTAGAGTTTCTTTTTTTTAATCTTTTTTATCGTTGATATAAGAGTATGATAGTACATGTAAAGTTAATTTTAACGTTCAATTTTAAATTCTTTGCCTTGTAAATTTTTAGTGTTTCTTTTTTCTAAAAGTTAGAGTTGTCATTATACATTTTAAAGACATGAACGGCAATGTTTGAATTCTTTGTCGTAGAAATTATAGGTATGTTATACTTTCATCCTACATTTCAAATTTAAAGTCGTGATTTTTATATGTGAAGAACATTTTTTACGTTAATGTCAAAGTTATTTGTCGTACAAAGTTTAAGTGTGTTACTTTTTTTCTTTTATTTAGCGATATTTCTACATATTTTAATATCGGGATTTTTATGTGTAAAGTAAAATTTTACGTTAATGTTAAAGTTATTTGTCGTTGAAAGTTTAAGTACGTTACTTTTCTCTTGCATGTTATATTTTAAAGTCGTGATTTTTATACATGAAGGGAATTTTCGCGTAAAGGTTAAATATTTATCTTAGAAATTTTAAGTAAGTTACTTTTTTTCTCTTATTTAGCGATATTTTTACACATTTTAAAGTGATTTTTATATGTAAAGTAAGTTTTTTTTCGTTAATTTTAAAGTTATTTGTCGTAAAGAGTTTAAGTATGTTACTTTTTTCTCTTATTTAGTGATATTCGTACACATTTTAAAGACATGATATTTATTCGTAAAGTAAATTTTCATGTTCACTTTTGAATTCTTAGTTGTAAGATGTTCAAGTATGTTACTTTTTCTCTCTTATTTAAACATTAGAGTATCCAAAATCAGTTATCACATATCTATTCAGCATTAGCAGCTAGTTCTGTGTTGCCATTCATCAACTTAAGTAAGTATCATTGTACAATAAAAACTATCTTGATTAATATAACTAACATAGACATATTAATTTCTAACAAGTTTAATGGTAATATAAATTTTAACATAGACAGTAAGTAGCTAAGATATATAATATCGCTCGCATAGTACAGTATATCTTTAAATTACACCCGGTTGTAACAAATAGAATCAATTTCAAAGTATTTGAAGGTTGATATATCGAAAAGTTGCGTATTTCCATCTCTTTGAAAACATTGTTCTGACTAAAATGAAATGTTTTTTCCTAAACCATTCTGAAAGAAGAAGAAAAAAAATATAAATTCTTCAATAAAATATGGATAATACATTTAAAATTTACAAAATTGAGAATAATACTTACATAAATAAAAAAAAATCGCCATTTTTCTATTCAAAGTGATAAATATTTCGTTTTTTGGAAATGTATATTACTAATATTGTATTGCAAACTCACGTGTGAACACACTACAACTACTAATTCCTTCAACAGGGTCAGACTAACTCAACCTAAAAATAATTGTAAAATCATTGCTTTAACTTCCATAATGGGTTTCAGTTGCTGAATATTGAAAATTAATTCTAGTCTAAGTTCTTTTGCTGTGTATTCAATCCCTCAAAAACTATGACAATAAAAGAAAAAAACTTTTTAATGACATGTTAAGCTCTGTAAAAGAAATTTTCACGTTAAGATATCAAAGTTTAAATTTTTTTTTCTCATAAATTTTAATTTATATTTACATTTCATACTGTTATTGAGAAAATAATGAGACTTTATGTGTCTAACATTGATTAAACCTGATTCCTTAAAAGTGTCTTGCGATTATATCTCTCAACATTAGTTTAAATGTGTTAAGCACTTATAGAAAAAAAATCCACTCAATCCGAAACTTTACGCATTTGTGTTAGTATATTATCTTTGCATGTATTTGAAGTTTTTAATGGTTAAGCATGAAAAGTTATAAACTATGTAATTTATATTCCTTCCTACCACTAGATGGCGCCGCAATTACATTAAACTTAGTAGAAAACTGTCTTACTAAACTGTATAGTCAATGAGAAGAGCATTTGAAATCACGTGACATATTCTAACCAATCAGAAGTGAGCTTTTATTTCAACCAATCAAAGGAGACTTAGCTATATATCAGGATACAAGATGTTGCCATTCCTTAAACTTTGATATAAAGCAAATCGTGACGTCATCCCCACTACATTAACACTGTGACGTCACTGGTAAAACAGCCTATCACTCTAAGTTATTCACTTAAAAGTAGCCCTAAAACAACTCAACTCCATCCCGCCTAAAACATAGCATATTTCTATTGCTGCCATCGTCTTAAAGGTAAGTTTTGTAAAATCATGAATGACGTCATACCCACTGTGACGTCACTAGTAAAAAATACCTATAACTCTAACTTATTCACTTAGAAGCAGCCCTAGAACAACTCAACTCCGCCTTAAAGGTAAATCGAAACTAAAAAGTGTTGCCACCGCTCAAAACTTTTAACGTTAAGCAAGTTATGACGTCATACTCACTGTGACGTCACGCAATAAAAGCCTATCACTCTAACTTATTCGTTAAGAAGCAGCCCTAGAACAACTCAACTCCGTCTGCTAGATAAACCGAAACTAAAAAGTGTTGCCACCGTTCAAAACTTTGATATAAAACACATTATGACGTCATTCCCACTGTGACGTCATACACAAACAGCTTATAACGAAACCGAAACTAAAACAACAGCAGGAGGGGAACAACTCAACTCCACTTCCGGTCAAGTGACTTCCGGTGATGGTACTTCCTGTGACGTCATATCCGGTCATGCCATATCCTGTCACACCCACTTCCGGTGACGTCATCGTCCCTCGTCCCGTCGCTCGGTCGCTCCATGGCCCAGGAGCCCTATTTTCTAACTACTGTGCTATGATTGAGGAGAATAAGTGGATTACAATCCACCCATTTAGTTAATTTATTGCCACTAGGAGTTCAGACGGAGTCACCGAAGCAACGACTCCTTGCATTAAAACCCCCACAGAAAAAACAGGGGTTAAAAACAGCACTGGAAAGAAGTAGGAGATCGCCGGAGGAGAAGAGGCCCGATGTCCTATGGACATTAACGATTTGAAAGATATGATTGTCAAAGGCCACCTTACACACAGGATTTCCATTGTGGTCGAGCTCACAAAGGATGGTAAGAGCCACACCGGAAGATTATTTTTCACCAAAATAGCCAGGCCACCACCTCTAATCCAGTTTGCCCTAGGTTTACTGAAAAAAATATAGTCTTTCAGCTGAAGAAGAGAACTGGCGTCTTCCACCCAGGTCTCTTGAAGGCAGATGATATGAGGATCAAGGTGTTGAACAAGAAAGTGAAAAAAGGTGAGATTCGAAGCAATACTCTTACAGTTCCAAGACATAAGGAACACCATACTGAGATGAATAGAAAGAAGAAAAATGATGCTAAAGAAAACATAAGGAAGGAAACTTACTCTTGCTCTTTTACTTACTTGGGCAGGATAAACACTAGTGATACTAAAAAGGAACATTGGCTAAGTCCCTCTCTGGAAGGGACCCGGGTCCAGCACAGGGAGAGGGCTATCAGGCAAATTCAGTTCGTTAAGGAAAACCTCGTTGATCCTTCTGCTAGGACTGAGGCCTGATTTAGCTAAGTCAAGTTCTTCTCTGAGGCGCTTGACTTGTTGAGCAAGATTGAGGTTCAGATTCAGAAGATCCGAGATTTGTTTCAAGAGAATAGAGGACTCTGATACTCTGTCTGGACTTTGTGTCGGGACGCAATTTAAGGTATACGTATAGGTTTCAACATTTTTTTTTTTTAATTTTCAATTTAAAAATTAGACCTTTGCACCTTAAAAAGTACATTATTAATTAAACTGTTTCCAATATTTATTTTTTTTAAATTTCTTTAATTTTAATAATTAATTAACATTTAATCAACTAATTAGGCTAATTTCGAACGGTAATGACAAAAATTCTAATTAACCCACAGATACAATTTTGGTGTTCAATAATGCGGAATTTACCCTGCGGAATTTACCCTGCTCTATGTTTTGACCCTATTAACAGAAGTTTACAGTGTGTATATTTTGTGATATCTTGCTTTAACCGAATCTATTAGAAAAATCCAAGTTTTTTTATACAGAATCTTATCTTTAAAATTCCATTAAAAAAATACTTATTTGCAAATCACTTAGTATTTAGAGTCAAAACATTCAACAATGTATGCAGATTATATAGCAAAAAACAAATTTCAAAAAATATTATTTAAACTGGAGTTATTACTGTTTGAATGAAATGCAAAATAGAAAAAACTACAATCTGAGAATAACTTTTAAAAAAGAATTTTTTATATAAAAAAAACTGTTATTATTATACTAATTATTATATATTTCCTTTTTAGTATGCTCCTCCATCATAGGGTTTCCTTCTTTTGTGTTGTTTTTATTTTGCTTTTGTTTTTTACGGCCTTACAAATCTTCCCCGATTTTTGCGATTTGAAGCCTATACGTATACCTTAATATTACAATCTGTTTTAAATCTTCGACGACTTTTTTTAAATCCTCCACTTCATTCCTTAGACTAGCAAGGGAATCTTGATTAAGGAGGGGGGGGGGAACTCGGAGGAGGACCAAGCCGGTGGTGGTGATCCACTTTGAAAGTGAACTTTGTTCCCCGATTGTATCGGGCCTCCTAATAGACTGGAGCTATTGATCTTCGATTTTTCTTTAATGTAAACTGGGCAGGACGAACTAGTGGCTTCGTGGTCAGCACTACCACAAAGGAAGCAAGCTAGGTCCCTCACACACTCCTCGGAGGGCGGATGTCTGTCCCCACAAGGTTTGCACCTATTTTTATTTGTGCATGATCGCTGAAAATGTCCGAATCTTAAACACTTGTGGCAGATTTTGGGGGATTCCACGAAGGGAGTAGTTTTGTAAATTATTCCAAAAAGGGAGATATTCTGACGGGTGACTCGACCAGCTCTTTCACTAACACGATAGGAATGGGAGAATCAGAACCTTTTTTAGTGAATCTGACAATTTGCTAAAAGTGCACGCCTGCCTCTTCGAGTTCGGTAGCGATATCTTCAAGAGGTACATCCGGGTCGATCCCTCGGATCATGAATTTTGTTATAATAGTATCTTCTATTATATGCCACGAGACCGGCACAATTCCGATCTTTTCTACTGAGTCAAGCCTATGAACCGTTTCTAGGTTCTTAATTACTAACAACAACTTATTTTGTCTCGTTACAGACAAAACATCGTTAACTCCTTTAATACTCGAGAAAGTATCCCTAATGAGAAGTGGTTTTGAGGTCGGAATATAGCCAGAACCTTGGGTCGCTGAGAAGATTACCCGGACTTCCGAGAAACCATTTGAAAAAGCGTTATCCGCTTTTTCGACGTTCGAAATGTTCGCCGCGTAAACTCTATCGCTGAGCCGTGCTTCTTTGGGGGGTAAGAAATAAATCTTCCTCCGAATCTTCGCGGGAGCGCTTGAGCGACTCCTGCATTATCACCGTGGAACACCCTCTACTCGGGGGCGTTCCAGAAAATGAACACAATAACAATAAAACTTGATACTAAACAGTAGCAGACGTAAATAATACTTAAGCAGCCCAACCGGACTTATTTAATTATATTAAAATAAGTTTCTACATGTATTTATAATAATTGTTTATTATTTTATATAAAAAAAAAATTCTTATAGTCCGAACGAAGATTATTAATTAAACAAAAACAATAAAATTCAAAATTATCTGCTATTTATTGCAACTCAAATTTCCAAATATAAATTATTTCTTTTGAAAAGTTAGGGTTTCCAAATCATATGCTCACTTCAAATTCAAGCATTAAAAATTGTAAATATTTTCAAATCAACTGTTAGCTAAAAGGTGATAAGAAGAAAAAAATAGTAAACTTAAAACTTAAATTTTTCTTGCGATTTGGTCCACCACGCCCACTTAAATATTTTTTTTTTTTTTTTCTAATCAGCAAACGATTAAAATTCTGGTAACCTCCAAAGAAAAACGGACGAATAAAGAGAGTTTCAGAAATGGATTGAAAGGATTTAATTGGTTCGAATTGATACAACTTTGATTGCGAATATCTCGATATATATTGATTTGCGGACGCTAAATCAAATTACAATTATTATTCCTTTTTGCTCATAATTATGAAAATATATATGAAGTGCGGTGGTTTCAGAACACCCTGTATACATAGGGCAATGAAAGTAAAGCATTCGGTTAAAAAAAAAAAAAAAAATATATATATATATATATATATATATATATATATATATATATATATATATATATATATATATATATATATATATATATATATATATATATATATATATATATATATATATATATATATATATATATATATATATATATATATATATATATATATATATATATATATATTTTGCATTTCTTTACGTTTTGGAACATCCTGATTTCAAAAAATCATGTTTTTAAATGATTGCTAAGAAACGGCTCTAACGATTTTGATAAAAATCGCTGTGGTAATGCCTCTTAAGGAGTTCCAAACATCACCATCTCCGAAATTCCCGTTAAAATGTTTTAATGGCGTAAAAAATTGAAAAACGAATGCTTTCAACACAGAGTCCTCTTTCCTAGAGCATACCTCATCAACGATTGTTTTTTATTCTCTTCTCAGTTTCGATTATAATAAAGGATAATATAAGGATTATTGAAAAGTATATCGCCAAAATGGTGATTTTGGAGAACTTTTTTTTTTTTTTAAAGACGCATACGAAAAGTATCGCAAAAAATATCGCCAAACTGACCATTTATTCCAAATGAAGGACGAAAATATACAAATGGTAAATGACACAAATCCACGTCAGTATTATAGTGTAATTGAAAGTTGTGCGATGCTCCACACCCCTAGTTTTACTTGGAAACGGAATTTTTTTATTTAAATATTATAAATTTGCTTTCAAGATTGCCAAGCACAATCACTGTTAAGTTTCTTAGAGCAAAACTCAATAACCTAAATGAAGAATTCCGGCATTGAAATATTAATTTGCAAAGTTATCAACAGAACTCTAATATAAATTTCGACAATCCATTAAATTTTCCTGGCAATTTTTAATACGTAGATTTAGCGTCACAAAAACTGTAAATGATGGATATGCACTGTATTAAAGACAGCACAAAAACTGAATATTTTAAAAGATTCTTGAAATATTTACATTTGTTGAAAGCTATTAAAAAATATTTTTACGGTAGTGTCTTTATGTTGCCTTTTACACAACAGTAGCATAACAGAAACATTCATCACTATTCTTTTCGCATCGGATTTCGAAGGTTGGCCTTTTTGGTGCTTAGTAAATACATAGCTTGTATTTGAATTCATTATTAAATGTAAAAAATATAGATTTCAGAATAATTTCTAAATATGTTATTGATGAATCAATATTGAACTTACAGCCTCTGTGCTTAAAGCAGCGTCGTTCGAGTAAACATTGGCGAAGTGAATATTCACGCGTCAATTCGAGTGACGCCAAGTGAGTGAACGTCAGGGAAAGAGCTCGGCCTAAGCATACAATCCGCTAATTCTCTTAAAATATTCTTGGTCAGGAAAGTAAAATATGAATAAGATTGAAACTCAAAAGCATTTATTTTCAACACATTTTGTAAGTTTAATACAAAACCATTTGATCAGGTTATTATTATTATTAGTAGGGATGGAACGGATATCCGGCAAATATCCGATATCCGGCATATCCGGCTGATTTTCCAATATCCGAAACCCCGTCGGATATCCGATTTGAAATACCGGACATCCGATAATTTCCTTCGGATATCCGGCTGTATATCCGACCACCAGGTATCCACAAGAAATAATTTTTTGAAAAAAATAATGATCTTTTTCGGACAAAGGAAACACCGCATCCTACACTTTTTTCTTTTTTTTTTAATTTTTTTTTCTTGGATATAAATTGCAGTCAAATTAGAAAACAAAAACAGAAAGAGGCGCCGTATTATTGACGCCGAGTTGATAAGCATAAACCATTCCTCCAATCTTTTTCCATACACATCCTTCATACGTGTTTTGCATTATGTTCTTTTCATTCCAAGTTTATGATCTGATTAATTCCAGATGTTATATTTGAATGCTTCTCCGTAAAACTCGAACCGAAATACTAATAAATAGTACTTTTTTTCCATAACATAAGTGACTTAAGAGTTTTAGTTATTCTCATTTCCTCCTTTTTTTCTGACATTTGCTAGTGAGTAAAAAGCAATAAATAGTCAATGCGCAATCCTCAATGTTTTTTTTTTTTGTTCTATCGACGATAATACTTTACCCCTTTATGCTGTGAATGGTATGGTCTAATTTCTGATTTTTCATTGGCAGAAGTTGAAAGCTGGTGTATTTTTTCTGACGTAAAATGAAGTATTGTAATTTTTAGGTCTTTAAAGCAGCGCCACAATGTGGAATTATATTTAGCTCTCTAGAATGCCTTGAATTTTAGTTATCTCCAATTACAATCCAATTTATAATTTTTAATAATGGCTCATTTAAAATCACCCATTTGGAAGTATTTTAAAATTAATGGGAAATGACGAAAGCAAAGCCCTATGTGTTACTTGCTCCACAGAATCGTTTAAAAAATATATTGTGCGCGGCAAAAGCCCAAAATCCTTTTCCACAAAACCCTTATGGAACCATTTAATGAGTGTGCTTAAGGAAATTCACCGCAGCTTTAAAGACTCACTAAATGCATCAAATATTGATTAACAAGAAAAAACAATGCATCAAAACAAGAAATGCACGCAGACAACATTGGAATCGAAATTATTTGTACCAAAATTGTGGAGTTTAGATGATCCTAAAGCAAAAGCCTTAACCACAAAAATATGTAAGTACTAATTTTGTTTATTTATATTAAATATATATTTTAAATATGGTATAACATAATGTTAATGAATTTTGTGTTCGAAATTTTTTAAGTATATTTAAAGACGGAATATTCCGATAGATCCAATTTAAGTTTTCTACGAGATTTCTTTAAATCCGTAATGTTTTAGGTGCATTACAAAAAAAAATAGACTTCAATTTCATAAAATATTTAAAATAAATCTTTTGTTATTAACAAATGCCTCCGGTATAATTTTGTAATCATTTATCAATTATAAACAATGCATGAAGTAAATTGAAAGTAGCTATATTTTGCACTTCAACATTGTAAAAAAAAAATTTAATATAATTTTAGGTGAGTTAATGGCTCTTGATGCTGAACCATTCTCCATTGCGAATAGAGAAGGCTTTGGTCAGTTAATAAAATACCTAGCTCCTCGTTATCCGCTTCCAAATAGAAATTATTTTCGTGATAAAGCCCTGCCAGAACTATATGAAAAACTAAAAGTATCAATATTACAAGATATAAAATCAGCAACAAAGATCTCTTTCACTCATAAACTAAAGTTTAAATTAAAAAAATTAACTCACCCTAATAGCACACATCCTCCCAGAGAGGTCCCTAGGAAGTCCCTAGTCATCCCCGGGACTACGAATGACTTCCCAGGGACCTCCCTGGGAGGATGTGTGCTATTAGGGCAGTGGCGCGACAGCCCGTGTGGACTAAGGCCTGCTGGGCCCAGCTCAGCTTTCTCGACTGTGGCATTTGTGTGTCACATAGCAGATGTTTCAGTCAGATGGTCATTCTGACGCCGAACCCCAGTGCTTAATTCCCAAGCATGCATGGTCCTCCTCAGTTTATTTCTTTCAGGTATAAACAGCTAAGTCAACCTTGCCCAGTCCGCGAATCAAACCATGGACCTGTGGCATGCAGTGCGGTGCGCTAACCACTAATTATAATTTACTTAATACTTCATATCATGACCATTTTTTTCGTATAGCATATCGTATAACTATCGTTTTTAGTATATAGACCGAATATCCGGCCGGATATCCGGCGAAATCCGTTTCGGATATCCGTATCCGGTAGACATGGTACCCCGGATATCCGAAATCCGGCATCCGGCAAAACTCACATCCGTTCCATCCCTAATTATTAGAAAACGTATGAATTTCCCGGAATTATATTCTTTCAGCAGAAGGATCTAGACCAGCGTCAGCCACTAGGCGGCCCGCGGGCCGGATCCGGCCCGCGACAGCTTTTTCTCCGGCCCGCCGGCAAAATCAAATTTTACGGAAATAATTTTAATTTGTCTACAATAGTATGTGTTTACTACCAAAAACCACGTTTTTCATTGAGTGGCCCGCTTCAGTAAGTCTGAAAAATCCTCTTTTTTTTCCGAGACTGCCAGAAAAAATAAAAAAAAAACAATAGTTTGAATTATTACCAATGACGCATTCCTTCGCATTGCTTAGTTTTGTACTTATGATACCCCACTGCCTCTATTCGTGAATGGCACATTTCGATTTCAGCTTTTCTGAATGTGATGGGCAGGAGTTGGGTGTTTTAATGCATACCTCTTTTGTTTTAACATGAAAAGAAGTACCGCGATCTCTATGACTCCAGTGCCAAAAATGGCGTTGAAGACTAGTTTTAAACGCAAAGTAGTTAGTGAAAAGTTGACCGGCCGTCATCGTCTCGCAATTAACATTGACTAAAATGGTAGATTTAGAAGGTATGGTTTAAATATCTTTATGGACTATGAGTTTATGTAGTCACGTTTTAATATTCTTGCTAAAGATAAACTTCTTTTATGACTTTGATTTACGATGTAAAGAATTTTTTTTTTTAATTATTTGAAACAAGAATCAAAAGTTATTTTATTAATATAAAAAAGTTAAATTATTGTTTCAGTTTTCAAAATTGTTGAATCTTTAGTAATTATCACATTTCTAATATTGAACATATGTAGTAAAGCAATATATTTATTGGCGTATTCGGTATAAATCTGCGGCCCGCGGAAAGTTCCAACATAAGTCATTCGGCCCGTCTCTAATAGTTAGTGGCGAACGCTGATCTAGACGATCCATCCTACAGCGCAATCAGTGTAATCTAGTTAAGTTGGAGTTTAGTATAGTATAGATCTCTATGGTGAATATTAAACCTCTTCTTCAACTTCAAGTCAGTAAGCAAGCATTCGCTATCCAGTCAACTTGTAATGAAATGAATGTTACCTTGCCATTAAGTGAACAAAACACAGCATTTACATTGTTGATTTTGAACGTACAAGGACAATTTTATTCTGATGAGTTAAAATGCATTGCAGGGAATAAACCTTTAAATGCAAAAAGTTCTCTGTGCACATTGTTGCCGTTTACTGATAGTGAGGGTGTCCTACTGGTGAGAGGACGTTTACAAAACTCCCCACTCAAGTATGATTCTAAACATCCTATTATTTTGCCTCGTCAGCATTTGATTAACCTTTTGTTAGTGAAGCAATATCATGTTGCTTATCTTCAAGCAGGTCCAACTGTATTGTTGAATATTTTGCGCCAAAGGTATTGGGTAATTGGTGGCAAAATCTTTATTCAAAGTGTTGTACATAAGTGCATTATATGTTGTAGATTTAGAGCTAGCACTACTCATCAGTTAATGGGAAATCTACCTGAACATAGTATAACTATGAATCGAGCATTTTTAGTCTGTGGGATTGATTATGCTGGTCCAATCAATATTAAACAACACAAAGGTCGTGGAGCAAAGTCAATTAAGGGTTACATTGCTTTGTTTATTTGCCTTGCCACTAAAGCCGTTTATATAGAAGCGGAAAGTGATCTTACAGCCAAAGCTTTTATAGCCGCTCTTCGGCGTTTCAGTTTACTCAGAAATGCACCAAAACATTTACAGTGACAATGCCACTATAACTTCGTAGGTGCTAGGCATAAGTTATCAGTTATATCCAATATTACCGATGAAATGAATAAAAATGATTCGGTTTTCTTATTACTTAAATCAAAATTCAATCGAGTGGCATATGATCGCTCCTGCTTTTCCCCATATGGGTGGAATTTGGGAATTCGTTCCGTGAAATTTCACCTTCGTAGAGAGAGAGAGACTTCTCTGACGTTCGAAGAATTATCAACTCTCCTCACTCAAATTGAGGCAGTTCTAAATTCGAGAACAATTACGCCGACGAGTGAGAATGATATTAATAGTTCGGATGTTCTTAGGTCTCCACACTTCCTAACAGGCGAAACAATGAATTCGCCACCAGAAATTAAAGTTGATTCTGACACTTCAAAATATATTACCCGTTAGGAACTTGTGCCAAAAATGAAACAAGGTTTCTGGAAAAAATGGCACCATGAGTATTTAAATACACTTCAACAACGGTACAAGTGGAAGAACAAACAACGCTCATTAGCATTAAATGATTTAGTTATTTTAAAGGAAGATAATGCTCCACCAGCTAGTTGGCCACTTGGGAGAGTAAAATTCACCCGGGAAAAGACGGTATTGTACGTGTTGTTACTGTCAGAACTTCTAAGGGTATTTTTAAACGGTCAGTTGGAAAAGATTTGTCTTTTGCCTTTGTATCAAGAATATATTCTTGATAGGGTGGAAGATTGTTTGGAGCATGTTCCGAGCACCCAAATGTTGGCCCCTCGTTAGAGGTAGCTCGTATATATAGTTCTATGTATCTTATCTCTTATTTAAAAAGGTCAATCTTGTTCTATTCTTGGAGAGACAAAACGTATGTTTTGTTCTCTCATGATAGTACAATAAAATCAAATTAAATGACATTTTGAGTAGTCTGATTGCTTAAGAACCACAGCGTTCATTACTAATCCCTCTCTGTGTAGCGGAAGTATAGATACCGTCCATGAGCCCACACACCCATATAAAATCCAGGGCAAGCAAAGGATCTGTCTCCCTAGATGCACTCTCTACACCACACTTTGCACAGATCGGAAAAACCTTGATAACGTAGCTATAGGAGCAACTCCTCAGGTGACTTCCTTTCGTTTCTATGGTTATCGTGAGGTTTTTGCCATGGTGTGAGATTATTTAGATAATTGCCACATCCCGTGCCGGTTGGCGCGATTTGCAAACTAGTTTCCGCTGCTGCGTTCAAGCCGAGTTCAGAACAATTGCCGTCACATTAGCTTTGAGCTGAATGAGTCGTTTTCCCCGCTAAAATATACCAGCGAACTTAGGTTGCAAATTTAAAAAAAAAAAAAAAAAAAAAAGCCTAGTGAGCAGAAATTGTTGTGTTTATAACCTTTTCGAAACATTTAGAAATGCATAAAAAAATAATTAAAATGCGGGAACTGTCCATTGTCAGCACCATCACGAAACTTTCGATGAATGGTATTCTTATTACTTGAACAGCTGTGGAGAAAGGCAGCTATTATTGCTGATTGCATATTTTCAAGCTTTTCAACAATGCTGCTATTGCAATTCCTTAATATTTTGGCAATTTATCGATAAATGCGTCCGTTAATTTACCCTTACCGCCAAGGGCGCTGCCAGATAATTTTGCCTGAGGTTCTGAGGCAGGAAAAGACATTAAAAAAAAATTAAGGCACAGTAAAAGGAGTTTTAACAAATATTTATAAACTAAACTAGGGGTGTGGAATATCGCACAACTTTCATTTACACTATAATACTAATGTCAATTTGTGTCATTTACCTTTTTATATTTTCACCATTCATTTAGAAAAAATCGCCAATTTGACGATACTTTTTGCGATAATTCTTGTATGGGTCTATAATAATAATAATAAAAAAAACATCAAAATGGGGATTTTGGCGACATACTTTTCGATAATCCTTATATTATCCATTATTATTAATAAAACTGAAGGGAGAAAAAAAACCAATCGTTGATGAGAGCATTCGTTTTTAAACTTTTTAAGCCATTAAAGTATTTTTATGGGAATTTCGCAGATGGGGATATTTGTAACACCTTAAGAGGCATTACCACAGCGATTTTGAACAAAATCGTTAGAGCCGTTTTTTAGCAATTTCTAAAAAACATGAATTTTTCAATGGCAGCTACCTTATGCGCATGCGCGATTTTGACGAAAACATTAATGGTACGTCCCATGGTCGCCACTAATCTTCAAATCAAATTTGAACAAGTAGGTCAATTTGCTCTAGAGTTATGCTGACCACAGACAGAAATTTTTTATAGATCACATTTTTGAAGTCAGGATGTTCCAAAACGTGGTGAAATGCGATAAAAAAAAAAATCGATATTTTTTTATTTTTTTTTTTGACCGAATGCTATACTCAGGGCTTCCACTCACTCAGAAAGATTTGGAGCAGCTTTCGGAGCTGGAAAAATGCCTTTCGGAGCAGGTAAAAACAAGTTTAGTAGCAGGAAAAATGCCCTTTGTAGCATGTAAAAGCAATTTTTGTAGTAAAAAAAAAAAAAAAATTGTAGCAGAAAAATAAATTTTGCAGAAAAAACAACAACAAAACACAAATTTTGAAGCAGAATTACCCGAGACGAATGTTACCGAACCGGCATCGCAAATCTCGGCAATAGCTGCTATTACATTACCATTGACCTTGGCGAAAACAAATGTGACACCAATGTAAATATCGGGATAGCACACACCATACCACCGCAATCTCAGTAATATTAGCGCAAAATCCCAGTAATATCGTTTTTTAAGTCACCAAACAGCGTCGCAAATCTCGGCAATAGCTGCTATTACAATACCATAGACCTTGGCGAAAACGAATATAACACCAACGTAAATATCGTTGTAGCACCCACCACACCACCTCAATCTCGGTAATATTGGCGCAAAATCCTAGTAATATAGTATTTTTTTAAGTCACAAACAGCGTCGTAAATCTCGGTAATAGGTGCTATACATTACCATAGATCTTGGCGAAAACGAATATACAACCAACGTAAATATTGGGGATAGCACCCACCATACCATTGCAATATCGGTACTATTGGCGCAAAATCCCAGTAATATCGTATTTTTTTAAGTCACGAAACAACGCCGCAAATCTCGGCAATAGCTGTTATTACATTACCATAGACCTTGGCGAAAACGAATATAACACCAACGTAAATATCGTTGTAGCACCCACCACACCACCTCAATCTCGGTAATATTGGCGCAAAATCCCAGTAATATAGTATTTTTTTAAGTCACAAACAGCGTCGCAAATCTCGGTAATAGGTGCTATACATTACCATAGATCTTGGCGAAAACGAATATACAACCAACGTAAATATTGGGGATAGCACCCACCATACCATTGCAATAGCGGTACTATTGGCGCAAAATCCCAGTAATATCGTATTTTTTTAAGTCACGAAACAGCGTCACAAATCTCGGCAATAGCTGCTATTGCAACAGTGTAAACTTCAGCGAAAATGACTATCACACTTGCGTAAATATTAGCGAAAGCCTTTACAATACCGTCAAAAATCTAGACAAATGATATTAAGTAAGTTGAAGACTCGGCAGAAATGACCATCGCTAAAACGTACTTATCGGCACAAATGTCGATAATATTGACATTTTATTGGTAATGTTTGTGCATAGATTCGGGAATACCGGATGTTAATAAAAGCGCAGCACTTTTCGAAAATGACCGTCAAACCAACGAATATAACAGCAATAGCACCGAATAAACCAAAGCAATTGTCAACAACAGCGCTAATATATTGGTGAAAGATTCGACGAAAATGACCATCACAATAATTCGCAATTATGTCAGTAGTTAGAAATTGGGCATCCTGGGCCATGGCGGAGCAGCGGAGCAGGTATGGTATGGGGGCGTGACCGGATATGATGTCACAGGAAGTGATATCACCGGATATGCCGTCACCGGAAATCACGTGACCGGAAGTGGAGTGGAGTTGTTTCCTTCCTGCTGCTGTTTTAGTTTCGGTTTCATTATAAGCTGTTTGTGTATGACGTCACAGTAGGTATGACGTCATAATTTGTTTTATATTAAAGTTTAGAGCGATGGCAACACTTTTTAGTTTCGATTTACCTTTAAGATGGAGTTGAGTTGTTCTAGGACTGCTTGTAAATGAATAAGTTAGAGTGATAGGTTTTTATTGCGTGACGTCACAGTAGGTATGACGTCATAATGTGTTTTATATCAAAGTTTAGAGCGATGGCAACACTTTTTAGTTTCAATATACCTTTAAGATGGAGCTGAATTGTTCTAGGGCTGCTTCTTAGCGAATAAGTTAAGAGTGATAGATATTTTTACTAGTGACGTCACAGTAGATATGTCGTCATGAATTACTTTATGTTAGAGATCGGAAAAATACTTGCTTGCGATTGGTCGGTTTTTAGACACATCACCAAATACTCTCTTCTCATTGGTTGAAATGTGTCACGTGATTTCATTGGCTATACAGTTTATGGTGCTTTGAAAGATTATTTGAAATTGTAAATAAAAATTATTCAATGGAAATATGTGTGTGTGATTTTCTTATGTGAAATAATAATAAAAAAAAAAATGTTAAAGCAATATCACTTTATTGAATCATAAATTTTCCCACTTTCTAGGTGGTTTTACATTTCGTCTCAACTTCGTTTGGACAATTTTTACAGGTGACTTTAGCAACTTCTTATTTCCGATAAACTGCTTCGGAACATTTAAATCTTTCAAAACAGTATTAAATAAACTTTTCCGTGATACATTACTTTTGGTACTGTACATATAATCGAAAAAGTCGACAATGTTAGAGTTTGGTATTTTTTCTCGGTGAATGGAGATTTGACCCTTGGAATTCCATGATAAGATATCAGGTTGATTCTTGATGAGAGCAAGTGTATTTTCAGCTTTTCTTCGCATGGGTTTAGAAAGTGATGCTAATATAAGTTCTTGATAATTATCATCTTTTTGAAGTTTCTTTATTTCTTCTACTTTCACAGATTCTTCAACTTTCCTCTTATCTTCTATTTTCTCCACTTCTTCTTTCTTCTTCTCTTCAGCTGTCTTACTACTTTGTTCATTCGGACGTGAATTATTAAATTCTTGCAGATTTAAACTTTTCTTCAACAGTTCATGATAGAGGACCAATTTTTCATGATCAGGTAAGTCACTATGTAAAATTTGTATCATTGCCTTATCAAGCTCACTAAGCCTTTTATTGGAAACAGTATGTTTTGTCACCAATTCTTCGGGTATAAGAGCAAACTTCTTAATTTGAGCCATGAAATAATGTAGTTAAAACACTCAAGGCTGCAGGAATAAGTATGTAGAGGAAACCTCCTTTCTGTAAAATGACTTGACGTTTTTTCGGTAAAGACACTTTACGATTACTTAAATGACGCAATATCTTCTTATGTTTAGAGAGCGTTTTCTTCTGTCGTGCAGTCAATGGGATATTTCCATTCAATGTGTTAATGCAACATTCGCATATGGCTTTTATACAGTTCTTATTGAGTTTACTTAATAAAGTTTTTCGTAACCTTAAAGGACAAATTTGCAACAGTCGTAATTGATTGAGTTGCTCCTTCTTAAGCGTCATCTTGCTAAATGATACTTATCTTCAAAGTCATTCACTTTTATATCATTTAAATTGATACACGATCTGTCTTTCAGTAGGTAAAATTTTGGTACGTAATCGTAACTCTTCTGGTGTTTCGGCACGTAAATCTATAAATAAATAGGAATAGGGGTTTTTCGTTGCATCTTCAAAGACTTCTTGAAATAACTTGACATGTCGAGGAAATAATTGTCTTCCTAGATGTGAAATTTGACTCACGTCTCGTCTATTTTTACACAGTACTAAATAGTGTGCATTCAATGTAATGTCACGCATTTCTTTCCCTTTGTAGAAAAAATTTTGTGTTATGAAGATAACACTCAGGTTTAAATGATGACTACCTTTTGTAAAAAGATCAGTTAAATGACTGTTAGCATTTGACATTAAATCATCAATTACGAAGAGTGTATTCTCGCCCAAAAATTCTTTAAATGTCATAGGTAGACCTTCTACAAATGTCACATTATCAATTTCATCATATAAGGGTTGATGTATTCCATAAAACCAAACAATCTTATCGGGAACAATTGAAAACATCCCCTGTTTTTCACTTATCAAATCCCGCACAAAATAACTTTTACCGCATCCTGTTGGACCGGCGATTACCATCGTAAAAGGATGTTGCAACTTTGGAAATTCCATATTGAATGAGAGACGAGACATGGTGCTACTGTTTAAATACTTTCTTTATTGATAAAATGGTGCTACAATTCTAAAGTGCTTGATTACAAAATGATGCACTTTGATATCATTACATATTTGATTGGGTACAAAAGACAAGAGAATATCGTTCATAGAACGTCCATTACATTTAGAATATAAATAAAAAATACAATATTGTCCACACACGGAACTCGCATTCGATTGAAGTATCATATGATTAAACTCTACATGTCGATAACGCTTTACATAACTTGATATTCCTCCGGGAAAATAAGACGGTGGGTTTCCGAACGAATCAAAGAAGCATATTTCTGTAGGGTTTATTTTCAGGAAAATAGGACATGGAACTATCCGAGATGAGTGTTATGTAGAAACTCATGATAGCAAATGAGTCTTGCAACATGTGCTAGTAGTATTTATAGGGCTAGTAAGTTTGAAGTGGGGATCCATTGATTAAACTTGTCGGGGTATCCTCGATATTTCACAAAATATTCCATTTTCTTTTTACGCATGCGTTTTCTTAAAACTTCTTCAACAGGAAATTCGTCTTTCATTGTTACTTTTTGTAACTCTTGTGCGTAAAACGTTCCTTGTATAGGCTCTCCTAATAAATCATTCACTCTATACACTGCAGGTTGTCTCTTGACACACTCTGTTATGACAAACAATTCTTCCGTCCAATTCGCTTCATACCCCTTTTCAAAGGTTAATTTCTTCTTTGAAATGCGAACTACATCATCTACATTAAATACGCATTTGGGTTTAGGTAAATTCTCCATATCTCCATAGAGAGTGAACCAAACATCTTGTTCATTTTCGGCATTCACCTCCACGGGAGCTCTTTTTATACTTGAATGGTAAGTATGATTATAACTTTTCACTAAATCTTGTAATACGTCAATGTATCTATGCGTATTTTTAGCAGTAAAGTACTTCCACATTTTAGTTTTAATACTTCTATTCCAACGCTCGACTATGTTTGCTTTCGACAAATTATATGTCGTGAAAAATCTAATCCCCTTCTTTTTTAACAAGGTCTGAAATAGATTATTCTTAAATTCCGTTCCCTGATCAGTCTGAAGTGATTTCGGAGTTCGTTGATCGAATATTATTTGAAAAGCCTCAACAATATCTATACCTCTCTTTCGTTTCAGAGGAATTAGCCATCCAAACTTTGATAGCACATCAATACAACTCAAAATAAAGCGATAACCATCATTAAACTTTTGAAGACTTGACATATCCACCAAATCCGCTTGCCATTGCTGATCAATGTTATAAACAATCACCCGATTCGTAGGAAATTTATGACGAATGGACTTGTGTAGAGTGTACGCATCCACCCCCGTTAGCCATTTCTGTATCGTTTTCTTGGGAATCTTTCTTCCTGAGGCACGGTATAATGCATCGATACCACCGAAACTTGCTACATGACCCGGGTCTTGATACGTCGCATTCATTACAGCAAGAAATTTTATTAACTCTTATCTGTATCCTAAGTCTTAACATTTTCACATTGAAATAGATAAGTTTCCAGTTTCATTGAGACGAAGCGTAAAATCGATAGCGAATCGATCACTACTACTTAAAAAATAAATAAATAATAATGCAACACATAAACAAACACACAAGTATGCAGTATTCACAACCTCACTCGATAGAACCATACTTGCAACTAACACATTCAACTATAAACTTTACCTTATAAAGAACAAAACTTGATAAAATTAATATCCTTAACCCTTTAAATCCCATGGAGTCAGCGTTGTGGGTTTCACAAAACCCCTATGACTTTCCATTCATAAAAACTGGAAATGAACTCGCCCAACTCGGTTCTCCTGTCTGCCACTCCTGGGATTGCTGTGGGGGGTCACTGTCGACCATTAAAAGATCATTACTATATGTATACAGCCTGCAATAGGGGTGTGCGTTGGGTCATCTGCTTGATATGTCAGAGAATTTAGTTGGCGTCTTATCAATGAAACAAACGCCACCGCTAAGTACATGACAAGATTCGCATAAAAGAAAAGTCCCTGACTATCTTACTCCATGTCCAAAGGGTGGGGCAGTTTGACATTGAGTACTTTAAATCCATGTCTCCCCTCTACATGCCCCACAATAGCCTATTGTTGAGGACCGTCACGCTTTAAACAACTAAGGCAGGGCAGTTCCCCTCACTTGAAAATATACGTTTACCCCTGGTTTACCCCTGCAACCGCCCGAAAGGCGGTTAGCTGGGAAATTCTCTACAAGGCGGTATAGGGCGGGTTGGGATTTAAAGTGTTAAGATCATACCAATACCTTAAAATTCCTTGAAACTCTGTTTAAATGCAAAATTCCCACTATATCCCCTCTGTGACGTAACATAAATATTTTTCAAGCAAGAACGCTATCTTCAATTCCCACCACGTGGTAATTTTTCTGCAAGTTTTAAAATTAGTTTAAATTATATTTTATAATTATTCATCAACTATTACTTAAATCTTTCCATTTCAACAAGTATCAACGTTAAAAACCCACGTGATAATTTTTCTATAAATAAATATTCATTTAATAAATAAGCGCCAATACCTTATCTGTTTAAATGCTAGATTCCAGCCATATCATCATTATGACGCCATGTGTTAAAAGCCAATGAGTTTATATTTTGCAATCATTATCAACAACTCAACTCGCAAACGCGTTGAAGCGTGTTGAAACATGCCTAGTCTCGCTCCCCACCCGCTCTGATCGGTTAGAACCAAGCAGCGCCCTCTACCGTGAAATCTGATTGGTCGGTGAAGTCACGTGATCACCCCCCCCCCCCCATATATATATATACGCTACCGGTTGCCGTCTCTCCATTTCTACTTAGATTCCTGAGTGCGAAAGACGTTTATCGTGTTTGCTTAGTATTTGCTTATCGTGCTTGCTTATTGTATTTGCTGCTATTATAGCTTTTTGCTGATTTCATCTGAATTATTCGGTAAGTGAATTTTTATTATTTGTGAAATGTTAGTATCTTTTAAGTATTATGTGTATTCAAATGTTTTAAGTAACATGTATATTTAAATGTTAAATTATTTTACTATATGTATTAGGGTAAAGAATCGCGTTCATTCAAATATTTTTCTGTATTACATGTTAAAGGTTTAAGTTATCCGTTCAGTAAATTTAAGATGTATGTATATTATTTAATATTAGCAGACAAATTATTTTAACTGAAGTTATTTATCGTGTTTTAAATTTATATATTGAAATGGACTATCAAATGCATTTGCTAGATTAAGTATCGCGTGCATTGTTAGGCTTAAGTACCGCGTGCATTTGTTAGGCTTAACAATCGCATCATGTTAAAGTAGTCGATTCAACTATTACATAAAAATTATTTCCAACTTGTATTGAAAATGTATGTTTTTTTCTTTCGATATTTATATATATTTTTTCAATTTCAGTTATTTATAATGTCATCATCACGTTCTCCTTCTCCCATGGTTGTCGTTGTCTCTAGTCTTAATGACCAAGTAAGTGCTCTTTTAGTAATATATTTTTAAATTATGTTTGAATGCTTATAGATTGTATTTATCTTAAACTTTTAAAATTACTTACTATGTATCTTAAAGAATATTCTTTAAATAAGATTAAACTTGTTGCTTTTAAGTAGATGAATGTTTAATGTCTAAGATAAATTTTAAACTGTGTTATTTAACGTTGCATAATTGATTTGTTCACTTAAAACTTTCTCAATTATATTTGAAATTCGTCAATAATGGGTTCTTTAAAACTTTTTCTAAATGTTATTCATTAGTATAAGATTCTCGCCATAATTTGTATTACTTTTGTACTTGGTATTTTTTCTAAATGTCATTCACTTGAATATTAGTATAAGATTCACGCCAAAATTTTTATTGTTTTTGTACTTAGTAATTTTCAATGTTGTAACTATTCAAAGTCGCCCCAAATTCACGCTGAAATTTTCATTACTTTTTGTACTTAGTAATTGTCAGTGCAGTAACTATTCAAAGTTGCCCCAAATTCACGCCAAAATTTTCATTACTTTTATACTTAGCAATTTTCATTGTTGTAACTATTCAAAGTCGCCCCAAATTCACGCCCGATTTTTCTCTGACGTAAAACACTTAAGAATAATTTTTCAATATCTTACTTTAGGAGGTTGTTATTGAACCTACTGCTGCTGAACCTTCTAATGCTGCATCCACCTCACGCGGTTTACATGTAAGTATTATTTCAATCATTTAAGTGAAAGAATAATAACTTTAAGAAACATATTACTCAAAGTTTTATTTTCAACAGGTCTGTACCATCTGTAAGAAGGGTTTTACACAGAAATTTACTCTTACCCGGCACATGAAAATCCATCAGAAAACTGTAAGTATTACATTCTAAGGATAAACTATTGTTTAGAATATGTTAAAATAGCTTATTTAAATGTTAAATAATTTTCTTAGGTACTTGCTGCTGGATCCTCACAACATGCTGCATCCTCGATTGCTGGACCTTCCAATGCTAGAAATTCCAATGTTGAACCTCATGTAAGTATTAATTTTTAAATTATATTTTGCAGAGAGAGTTTTTTAGATACTTTGATTTAAAATAAAGTATGTTTCACAGATGTAGATAGTTTATAGAAATAAAGTATTTTTAATAAAAAATGTTTTCAGATATTTTACAAATTTAAGTAATTTTTAGAGAAGACATATTTTGTAAAATGTTTTAGGTTAATATATTTGAAGATTTTCAATCCATTTTTTTTTAATAAAGTTTTTAGATATTTCTGCAAATAATGTGTTTTCATGAGAAGATATTTTTAAATAAAGTTTTGGGGAAAAAAATTGAAATAAAGTTTTGTCGATAAAGAAAAATAAAATGTAAATCTGCTTTTTCTTTTCCCCCCTGAAACTCATCATAGTTTTATTTTTTCAACAGGTGTGTCACATCTGCAACAAGTCCTTTACGGAGAAGCGGAATTTAACTCGCCATCTCAAGATTCATACTGACACAAAGAATTTCACCTGTGAGATATGCCAGAAGTCCTTCACACGTAATGCAGACTTAATCCGTCACATGGAGAGTCATCAATCCGCCACCCCTCATGCCTGTCCTGATTGTGGAAAGAGTTTCGGTCGTAAGGATGTTATGATGCAACATCTTCTCACCCACCTTCGAGTTGCCAAAGTAGGAGGAATTCAAACTGCACCCTCTGTGCCCAGAAGGAGGAGAGTTGAGGTGAAGACGTCAGATGTCTTTGCCACTCGCCATTTATTCCCAAGTGAAGAGGCAGTTGGAGACCTGCTTCTCTTCATTAGGGAAAGCACTCCCCAAGTTCAGGATGTGCTACAGGAGGAGTTGGGAGAGAAGAGGGCCATCAAGTGGTATGTTGTGTCCAAGATCCGGTTCGTTCGTAAGAGTGATGAGGGAGACGAGGAATATGCCACACCCTATTTCCGGAGCAAGGTGCAGATGGAGCTGGATGACAGCGTCCTCCCTGAACACATCGACCAAGCCTTCGCCAAAATCAAGTCCTCTTTCGATGAATTCATCGAGCGGGGATCTGGATGGGTCCTCGATGAAATCATCCATTTGGAGGTGAAGACTGCTACGTACCAACCTCTAGCCCCTGCCAGCCACTTCAAGTTGCCCAACAAGTTGGCAGCAAAGAAGGCCGTCCTCAACATCCAGAACGAAGACAGTAAATGTTTCATCTGGTCTGTCCTGGCTGCCCTCCATCCTGTTGCCTATGGTAACCATCCGTATAGGGTCGACCACTATGCAGAATACGAGCAGGAGCTCAAGATGGGAAATGTAAGCTGTCCCGTCCAACCCTGAAAAGTTCGTTTTGTGGAGGCACTGAACAACCTCCGCATTAACGTCTACGGCTATGAAGATGATGAGATATTACCTCTATACATCTCTAAGAGGGAGGATTCTGAGGTAATCAACCTCCTCTACATCATAGATGGGGAGAGGCAGCACTATTGCTTAATTAAGAGTATGAGTCGTCTTCTCACCAACCTCACTAAACATCACGGCACGAGCTTCTACTGTTATTCTTGTCTGCATCGTTTTGCCAAGGAGGAGACTCTCAAAGCACATGTCCCGTACTGTAACGAGCACTCACCCCAACACATCAAGATGCCGACTCCAAAGGACTGTGTGCTGAAATTCAGTCAGTACAAGTTTACCCAGAAAGTCCCGTATATCATATACGCGGACTTTGAGGCCCTTGTAGAGAAGTTAGACATCACCACCTCCACTTCCACTGTGAAGACGGCTACCCACATTCCCTGCGGATACGCCTATGTCATTATAGGTCCAGATAGTAAGCCGACCAAACCCATCTCTGTCTACAGGGGAGAAGATGCAGTGGACCACTTCATCAGTAGTATCATTGCAGAGAAGGACGAACTGGCGGTGAAGCTGACCACCATCATCCCCATGAAGATCACTGCACAGGATCAAATTACTATCAACGCAACGATTCATTGCGGCCTCTGCAAAGGCCGACTAGGAACTGATCGGGTGAACGACCACGATCACTTGACCGGTCAGTTCCGTCAAGTGCTCCACAATGAATGCAACCTTGCCTTCAGGTTGCGGAAAATGATTCCCTGCGTCTTCCACAACCTGAAGAATTATGATGCGCATTTGATCATGCAGGGGCTAGGGAAAGTAGCTGATCATGACATTGGAGTCATCCCTACAACGATGGAGAAATACATCTCCTTCTCCATCACCAAGAAACTTGACAAGATCCCGGTGACTCTCCAGTTTATTGACAGTCTCCAGTTTCTGAACGCATCACTTCAGAAACTTGTCGATAATCTGGAGAGAGACAAGTTTCACATTTTGAAGAGTTCTATCGCATCTAACCATGGTACGTAATGTAGTCAATGTTAATATTATATAAATGTTCTCTTAACAATATCATTTAATTTTTATTTTTTCCTTAGATCTCTTGCTGAAGAAGGGAGTGTACCCTTATGAGTACATGGACTCGTTCACTAAATTTCAAGAAACATCTCTGCCACCTCAGCAAGCCTTCTATAGCACCCTTACAAACTCCTCCATCACCGATGCAGATTATGACCACGCTCAATTTGTTTGGGAAGCTTTCGGCATCAAAGACCTTGGCGAATATCACGACCTGTACGTGAAGACGGATGTGCTCCTCCTCTCTGATGTTTTTGAGAATTTCCGCCGCCTAACTCTGGACTTTTACCAGCTAGACGCCGCTCACATGATGACGTCTCCGGGGTTAGCGTGGCAAGCCGCTCTCAAGATGTCAGATGTCGGTTTGGATTTATTCACCGACATTGACATGCACCTCTTCATAGAGAAGGGTATTCGGGGAGGAGTCTCCGTCATCACCCATCGTCATAGCCAGGCAAACCATCCAGGCTGTCCTGAATATAATGCTGCTGAGGAGAAGAAACATATATTGTACCTGGATGCCAATAACCTCTATGGTAAGCATGAATTTACTTTAAAACTGTCATTTTTTTTATTTAGCTTCTATGTTAATATTGAATGATTTAATTGGATTTTTCTTTCAGGTTGGACCATGTCTCAATATTTACCTGTTGGTGATTTTCAGTGGGTGGACCCTGAAAACATCTCTACTCAAACCATCTTGGACCAAGCAGATGATGCAGATGAGGGTTTCATCCTAGAAGTGGATCTCGACTATCCTGCTGAACTCCACGATCTCCATAATGATTATCCTCTGGCTCCCGAACGCTTCACCATAAAGCCAAATATGCTGTCTCCTACCGCCCTCGAGATTTTGGAAGAAATGCAGATGAAGCCAGCTTCTTCCAGCGAGAAACTCGTTCCGAATCTTCAGTCAAAGAAGAATTATGTTATACACTATCGTAATCTGAAGCTATACCTTTCCTTAGGACTGAAACTAACTAAAGTCCATAGAATTCTAAAATTCTACCAACAACCTTGGCTGAAGGACTACATAACATTTAATACGGAGCAGAGAAAACTGGCCAAAACATCGTTTGAAAAAGATTTCTTCAAACTTCTCAACAATGCGGTGTTCGGGAAAACTATGGAAAATCTGAGGAATAGAGTGGATGTTCAGTTGGTGAACAACCCACATAAAGCCAAGAAACTGGTCGCGTCTCCTGCCTTCCATGCCTTCACTGAGTTTGATAACAGCTTGGCAGCAGTACAAAGAAAAGTTAAAAGTCTCACACTTAATAGACCCATTTATGCTGGTTTCGCCATCTTAGAACTGAGCAAGGTTTTAATGTATGATTTCCACTATAATGTCATCATGAAGAGGTATGGAAGTAATGCCCGCCTACTATTCACCGACACAGATTCACTCACTTATGGACTCACCACCCCCGATCTGACTGCTGACTTACAGCAATTAAAGGGATTTTTTGACTTTTCTGACTATCCATCAGATCATCCCCTACACGATGTGTCTAACAAGAAGAAGATCGGTTACTTTAAGGATGAACTTAACGGAAAATCTGCTTTGGAGTTCATAGGGCTTCGTTCCAAAATGTATTCCATTTTAAGCAAGTGTGGTGAGAAACAAACGGCCAAGGGAATCGCAAGAGCAGCTCAAAGACAGCTAAAACATCAGACCTATAGAGACTGTCTTCTCAATCGACAACCTTCATCTGTGGTTCAGCATCGGATCGGTAGTGAAAAACATCACATTTTCTCCATCCAGCAAAGAAAGCGAGCGCTCTCGGCATTTGATGACAAGCGATACATGTTGGAGGATGGTATAACTAGTTATGCCTATGGTCACTTCAAAATTCCTTAAATCATTCATTTAATCCTTAATTTTTTTTTATCTCTTTACACCTTAATTTAACTAAAATATTACTTTACCTAAATTTTTAAAAAGCTCATTTAACGTTAATTTTTTTTTCAGGATTTTGTATGTGACCATTAAATTTAATTCATGAGAGAAATATACGTTCTCACAAATCTTCTTTTCAGATTTCCTAAATTTCAAAAGTGATTAGGATTTGAGGTGATGGTGTCTTCTTAAAAGATATTATTGGATGGTTGGTTAGTGACCTCATATTTCAAGGAAATATACGTTCTTTGGAATAAGTTTTTTTTTTTTTGTTGATAGGGTGGAGTGAGGCTGTACCAATTCTTCCTAAAAGAGGTATCGGGTGGAGGTGGGTCCTCACTTTTAAAATTTAACTTCAAAATAATTAACATTTTCTAAAGTCTTTCATATTAGCTTATTCAAAATTGGTTAGGGAAGGGGGGTGGGTAGATGAGTTACCATGAAGGCAACGTCCGATAGTCGATATTTTAACAATTGTTTGGTAAAATATTGAAATGTCACGTGTAGCTCGGGGTTAGGGTTCTTTTAGACCCTTAGCAAATGGCCTTCACTTTTATTAAATTTAAAAGTCGTGTTAAGATTTTTTTTTATTTGCATGTATCTCTGATCTTAGAAATTTAATGTAAATGACTCTTAAATTCATCCCTAGATGGTGCCACTACCTTAAATTTTGTAGAAAACTATCTTACTAAACTGTATAGCCAATGAAATCACGTGACACATTTCAAGCAATGAGAAGAGAGTATTTGGTGATGTGTCTAAAAACCGACCAATCGCAAGCAAGTATTTTTCCGATCTCTAACATAAAGTAATTCATGACGACATATCTACTGTGACGTCACTAGTAAAAATATCTATCACTCTTAACTTATTCGCTAAGAAGCAGCCCTAGAACAATTCAGCTCCATCTTAAAGGTAAATTGAAACTAAAAAGTGTTGCCATCGCTCTAAACTTTGATATAAAACACATTATGACGTCATACCTACTGTGACGTCACGCAATAAAAACCTATCACTCTAAATTATTCATTTACAAGCAGTCCTAGAACAACTCAACTCCATCTTTAAGGTAAATCGAAACTAAAAAGTGTTGCCATCGCTCTAAACTTTAATATAAAACAAATTATGACGTCATACCTACTGTGACGTCATACACAAACAGCTTATAATGAAACCGAAACTAAAACAGCAGCAGGAAGGAAACAACTCCACTCCACTTCCGGTCACGTGATTTCCGGTGACGTCATATCCGGTGATATCACTTCCTGTGACATCATATCCGGTCACGCCCCCATACCATACCTGCTCCGCCATGGCCCAGGATGCCCAATTTCTAACTACTAATGTCTGCATCAGCGTCGCAAGTAGTTAGAAAGTGGGGCTCCGGGGCCATAAGGCGGGATGGGACGAGGGACGATGACGTCACCGGAAGTGGACGTGACTGGATATGACGTCACCGGAAGTCACGTGATCGGAAGTGGAGTTGAGTTGTTCCCCTCCTGTTGCTGTTTTAGTTTCGGTTTCGTTATAAGCTGTTTGTGTATGACGTCACAGTGTTTATGACGTCATAATTTGTTTTATATCAAAGTTTTGAGTGGTGGCAACACTTTTTAGTTTCGGTTTATCTTTCAGACGGAGTTGAGTTGTTCTAGGACTGCTTCTTAGCGAATAAGTTAGAGTTAAAGGCTTTTATTGCGTGACGTCACAGCGGGTATGACGTCATAATGTGTTTTATGTTACAGTTTAGTTAGGTGGCAACACCTTACATCTTGAGACATAAATTTAAGGCGGAGTTGAGTTGTATTTATGCTGCCTCTAAACGAAAACGTAATAGTGATAGGCTGTAATTGTATGACGTCACTGTGGGAATGCAGTGGGAATGACGTAATAGAGAGAATATGTTAAAGTTTAACTTTTTAAGTGTGGCAACACCCTGATATAGTTTTAAGGAGGGATGCGGGATGGGTCGAGGGGACGATGACGTCACTGGAAGTTGAGTTGTTCTAGTTCTGCTTCTAAACAAATAACTTAGAGTTATAGGCTTTTTGACTAGTGACGTCACAGTGGGTATGACGTCATAATTTGTTTTATATCAAAGTTTTGAGCAGTGGCAACACTTTTTATTTTCGGTTTACCTTTCAGGCGGAGTTGATGTTCTAGGGCTGCTTCTAAGTGAATAAGTTAGAGTTATAGGTATTTTTGACTAGTGACGTCACAGTGGGTATGACGTCATTCAAGATTTTCCAAAATTTACTTTTAAGACGATGGCAGCAGTAGGAATATGCTAAGTTTTAGGCGGGATGGAATTGAGTTGTTCTAGGGCTACTTTTAAGTGAATAACTTAGAGTGATAGGCTGTTTTACCAGTGACGTCACAGTGTTAATGTAGTGGGGATGACGTCACGATTTGCTTTATATCAAAGTTTAAGCATGATAACATCTTGTATCCTGATATAGCTAAGTCTCCTTTGATTGGTTGAAATAAAAGCTCACTTCTGATTGGTTAGAATATGTCACGTGATTTCAAATGCTCTTCTCATTGACTATACAGTTTAGTAAGACAGTTTTCTACTAAGTTTAATGTAATTGCGGCGCCATCTAGTGGTAGGAAGGAATATAAATTACATAGTTTATAACTTTTCATGCTTAACCATTAAAAACTTCAAATACATGCAAAGATAATATATTAACACAAATGCGTAAAGTTTTGGATTGAGTGGATTTTTTTTTCTATAAGTGCTTAACACATTTAAACTAATGTTGAGAGATATAATCGCAAGACACTTTTAAGGAATCAGGTTTAATCAATGTTAGACACATAAATTCTCATTATTTTTTCAATAACAGTATGTAAATATAAATTAAAATTTATGAGAAAAAAAAATTTAAACTTTGATATCTTAACATGAAAATTTCTTTTACAGAGCTTAACATGTCATTAAAAAGTTTTTTTCTTTTATTGTCATAGTTTTTGAGGGATTGAATACACAACAAAAGAACTTAGACTAGAATTAATTTTCAATACTAGTAGGTAGAATGTGGGGGTTCTGCAACATGGAGGAATGATGGAAGGGGACGAGGGGACCGATGACTTGATCATGACATCACAGGATATGACGTCACCGGATATGACGTCACATGAAGCGGATATGACATTATATGAAGGGGGTGTGACAGGGTATGACATCACTGGAAGTCACATGACCGGAAGTTGAGGTGTGTTGTTTTCCTCCTGCTGCTGTTAGTTTCGGTTTCGTTATAGGCTTTTTTCGTATGACGTCACAGTGGGGGATGACATGGAGGAATGAGGAAGGGGACGAGGACCGATGACGTCACTAGTAGCACATGACCGAAAGTTGAGTTGTTTCCCTCCTGCTGCTGTTAGTTTCGGTTTTGTTATAGGATTTTTTATGACGTCACATTGGGGCTGACATGGAGGAATGAGGAAGGGGACGAGGACCGATGACGTCACCAGAAGCACATGATCGGAAGTTGTGTTGTTTCCCTCCTGCTGCTGTTAGTTTCGGTTTACCTTTAAGGCAGAGTTGAGTTGTTCTAGGGCTGCTTCTAAACGAATAAGTTAGAGTTATATGCATTTTGACTAGTGACGTCACAGTGGGGATGACGTCACATTATATTATAAAGTGTACCTTTGAACCAAGACGAGACGGAGTTGAGTTGTTCTAGGGCTGCTCCTAAGAGAATAAGTTAGAGTTATAGGCTTTTCGACTCGTGACGTCACAATGGGTATAGAGGGGGAATGACGTCATTATTTCTTTTTATATAAAGTTTACCTTTGAACCAAGA